>SNQN01002430.1:64273-74487 GCA_008642245.1 Bassia scoparia | reverse complement strand
TGAATTTGGAAGGGTCTTGTCTAGGTCTGGTTTTAGACATGGTTTGAGAGAGTCATTGAATTTGAAAGGGTCTTGTCTAGGTCTGGTTTTAGACATGGTTCTGAGAGAGTCATTGAAGGGTCTTGTCTAGGTCTGGTTTTAGACATGGTTTGAAAGAGTCTTTGAAGTTGAAAGGTCTCTTGTCTAGGTCTGGTTCCAGACATGATTTGAAAGTGGCTTGTCTAGGTCTGGTTCAAGACATGATCTGGGAGAGTCCTGTCTAGGTCTGATTCTAGACATGATTTGAAAGAGTCTTTGAATTTGAAAGAGTCCAGTCTAGGTCTGGTTCTAGACATGATTTGAAAGTGTCTTGTCTAGGTCTGATTCTAGACATGATTTGAAAGTGACTTTGAATTTGAAAGAGTCCAGTCTAGGTCTGGTTCTAGACTTGATTTGAGAGTGTCTTGTCTAGGTCTGATTCTAGACATGATTTGAAAGGGTCTTGTCTAGGTCTGATTCTAGACATGATTTGAATGAGCCTTTGAGTTTGAAAGAGTCTTGTCTAGGTCTGGTTCTAGACATGAAAGGACGATACTAGAGTCTAATCCTAGTACCAAGTGCCAATTGAAGAGTGTCATTTGAAGAGTGACTTAGAGAAAGGTGACATTTGGACGTGACTTGACTTAACATTGGCGAGACAGTGACTTTGATTGGAAAGAGACAGGGTCCAAAAGTGATTTTTCAGGATTTCCTCTTGATAGCAAAAGACTTGAACACGTAATAGGGCCTTAGGAGACAAGAAGCCCCCAACTGGAAATTAAGGAGCCATGATGACAACGAGCCCCCCAGCGAGACTTTGAGACAACGTGGTTTACGGCTTAGAGTCAACATAGGGAAGGTGGATAGATTGTATGGATGAGTTCCCCAACAAGATGTACTAACCCAAAGGTCAGGTGGCTTTACTTCTTTGGGATTGAGTCAATGAGTCCTTGAAGGTGACCAAAGAATGAGCTATGGTTCGAGAAATAAAAAGGGTCAAATTTGTGGCTAAGGGTCAAAGATGTGGCTAGATGCGAGGTTGGCTAATGATGTAGGTTCAAGCATGAGTCTATGTCAGGTTCTAGATTGGCAAAACCATTATCAAATTCTTAGCAAGTCAAAGCACTCAAAAGGCCTCAAACGATTTAATGTTAATGCGGTCGAACCTCGAGAAGAGGCTTCCTACGTATCCTTACGGAATCAGACCACCGTAGTTCTGATGATGATTTGGACAATGCCTCGTGTGAGAGGGCTTTTGTGGTTGTAATGTGAGGCTGCGGTTTGAGGTTTGAAAAAGGCTTGATGATCACGAAGTGACTCGCGGTGCGCAGTGTGCTATTTGATCTGGGCTTTGAGCTTTGGATTTGCATTTTTGATGATTTTTGTATTGAACTTTGATTTTTGCTCTCTCTTTTTTTTTCTTTTTTCTTTTTGCCCGTGTTACTTTTTCTTTTCTTTCTTTTGCACGTGTCTTTTCCTACGCACCGTTTGGTCCAAAGGGTTAGGTAGATGTGGGTGATGAAAGAAAGATAGGCTAAATGATAGTGTTTGTGGCTCAAAAGGTTGCAAGGGATTTTGATTTGATGTGACAAAGGGAATGGAAGGGAGGGGTCATTTTGTGGAGCTGTGAAAGAAGGCCTCTCTGGGGCATTGTTCAAATTAAATAATTGAATCAGCATTAGATTAAACCAATTGTGGCCAATGAGTGTTGAGACTTGCATAGAATTAGAAAATAATATTGCCAAAAACAAATGAGTCATTGAAAGTACACGGCTTATTGTATAGGAAGAGACTACATAGACTCAAGGGACAGGAATTGAAAGGGACACATGGCTAGGACTAGGACTCTATGACTCGATCCAGAGAAGGCCGCGCAGATCGATGACTCGCGCCTTGGGGTGACTCATGAGGCTTTGATGGTAGTGATGTTTGAGGTTTTTCCAGTTGGGCCAAGGAGGTATAGGATTAGGCTTTTTTGTGGATGATGGAGGGTCAAGAGACATGGGCCTTTTGTGGAGGTAGGATTTGTTTGACTTCTTGCCTCTTTGGGCCCCAGAGACAAGTTGCGAGTCTTTGCTATCTTGCTGAAATCAAGAAATTACACTTTAGAACCCAGAAACAAAAGATTGGTCTACTTGAAAACTCTTAAGAACAAACCTAACTCAGTCTTGAGGTTCTGGACTTAAGGAACTGAACTCGAAAGTAGACTTGAATGGGCTAGACCTAAATCTGATTTAAGGTGCTAGACTCGAGAAAGATTCAGACCTAAGATGGGCCTATTTCAGAATTAAGGACCTCTTAGACCTATGAGCCACTTGAAATTGAATGGGCCTAGCCTTGAATCAAAGTTCCTAGGGTTGAGTCTATGATCGAACCTAGTTCAGTTTTAAGGTTCTTAGAAGTTGAAGTTGAAGCGAACCTAATTCAGATTCAAGGCTCTTGGGTTGAAATTGAATTGAACCTAATTCAGATTCAAGGTTCTTGAATTAAGATTGAATTGAACCTAATTTAGGTTTAAGGTTCAAAAGGTCGAATCTAAGTCAGACTTAAGATTCTTGGATTGGAATCGAATTGAGTTTGAAATTGAATTGGATTGAAATTGATTTTGAAATGGGCCTAATGGATCAACAAACTTCATGTCTTGAACCAGAACCATAGATTAAGAGACTGGGCTTAGTTGGTGGTTAAGAATTTGGACTGAATGAAGAGTCACAAGTTAACAAGCACATTGATTGAAACACAAATCCAATTTATTCACTTAAGGTCAGGATCTAAGTGAACTATAGGTCGGCTTGGTTAAGTCTGATAGTGTACCATGCCTAAGAGTAGAGCTGGGTCCAATTTCACCACCACAACATTGGTGATGTATGGCCGAGATACCCCTTATATACACGCATCAGTAACACGTGCATACGCGGCATGGGCGGGATAGGACTTACCTTAGCCATGTGATCCATTAACCACATGCAACCAAGATAAAATCCCCCCTTAAGGTGATCTCGAGCATAGAACATGCCCATATTGAGACCAAGGTGCCTAGGACATGACCCTATTCGAAGGGTCACAAGAAAAATTCAATTGATTATGAATATGGAACTACGAGACTTTCAAGTCTGTCCACTCACCAAATGGTGATTATCCCCAGTGAAGTCGCCAAAAACTGTAGGGCTTCGCCCCGCCTTAGGAGGGGCGTGACCTCAGCTTCAGTGTCATGGAGTTGAGCCATGGAATCCGCATGTGAATGCGTTGGGGTGTGTCGTCGAATTGAGGGGATCGCCACCGTGCCTATATAGGTTATTCACGGACGCCCGAAACATTGGTGCCAAATTAATGGCCCCACGTCCAATCAAGTAACCAGTCGTGGGTTCGGGGACATGGTACGAATCAGATCTGTAACCCAATTCGCCCGCATGTAGCGGCCTCTACTCGGTCTCATTGTAGTTCCATAAATCATAACAATTGAATTCAAAAGAGCCTATTGAATTGATCTTGAAAACGCACTAATTACTAGGTGGGTTGCTATTATGTACAAACCAAGACTTCTACAATGGACAAGGCGATCACTTGATTGTTAGTCAATGTTAATAAGGTGCTTAGAAAACCGGTCGTCCATGATTATCTGACTTTAATGTGACAAGCGATTAAATTCCGGTCTTGTTTAAACAATATATACAAGTGTGATAGAAGATATATATACAAGACATGAAAACAAAGGTTAGTGAACATGATAATATGTATATGTGTCCTCCTCACCTTGTCACTGCAAACAATCAAATTGTTAGAACAAAACTCAAAGGAATCGCCTTTCGATTGAATTGCTAATTGAGACAAGCAAACGCGTTAGTATTGACAATAGTAATATGTATAACAAATGAAAACCAAAAACCATGGAAATATTGAAAACTTTAATAAAATCCTACATATTTACATGAAACGATTAACAAGTGAGTTTCTACATTGTTTTAATTGAATTAAAACTCATAACAATGGTTAGTCAAATTAAAAGTGACAAAAAGAATTAAAAAAGAGTGAAAGAGAGGTTTTTGGTGAGTAATCTCAGATTTATACCCTTATTTCGCTTGTTGATTCGAAAGAGAATCGATGCTTTGAATCGAAAACGAATGTGTTTTGAGTGTTTTTGAGAGAGGGAGAATAGATGTGTCTTGTGAATTGTGTCTGTGTGAAGTGTCAAATCGTGTGTCTTCCCCCGTCCCTCGGACTGAGCAAGGCAAGGGAGTATTTATAGGCACGAGGCAAAAACGAGGCAAGGAAAACCTGCGTATATACGCTGAAGATGAGCGTATATACGCTCATGGGGAGCGTATATACGCTCAATCTCAGCGTATATACGCTTCTCACTTTCCATATGGTTTTGGCAAATTCGTATGTATGTGTTGAGCGTATATACGCAGCATGTGGAGCGTATATACGCTCCTGGTGAGCGTATATACGCTCAGCATCTGCGTATATACGCTCAATGATTTCGTATATACTTTCCAAAAACCTCGAAATATTTTGATTTCCTCCGATTTTATTCGTGATTTCCCTTGATTCGACGCACCTAGACACCCTTGCTCTCCAAGCAAGGAGTTCTAGAATGTTCTAGAAGGTTCCACGTATTTCCGGAGTATTTTTCTAATTATTCATGTATTTTCTGCGTATTCTGCGTATTTAAACATTGCAAAATTCATAGAAAATCATAGAAAAATCAGAAAAATAATTTAAAAATACTGGCGGATTCAGAAAAATGTGACGGACATGATGAAAATCAAAAAGCATGAGAATCGCCTTTGAAAACCTTTGAAAACCTTTGAGAAAACCGAAAGAAAATATTTTTGCCTTGCCTTTGACCTTTGCTCAATATTTCCGAGTACGACCTTGCGTATTTCCAACTTTTGTGAATTCAAAGCATCTTTTCTGATTCGAAACAAACGCGAGACGCGGTATGTTTCATCACGGATTACTCATTTGGGGAGACACATTTTCAGGTGTCTACACTAACCCTTTGGACCAAACGGTGCGTAGGAAAAGACACGTGCAAAAGAAAGAAAAGAAAAAAGTAACATGGGCAAAAAGAAAAAAGAAAAAAAAGAGCAAAAATCAAAGTTCAATACAAAAGTCTTCAAAAATGCAAATCAATGTCAAAATCCAACAAAGCCCAGATCAAATAAAAAGCAAGAGTCCAAAAAGCACACTGCGCACCGTGGGTTCACTTCATCATCATCGAGCCTTTTTCAACCCTCAAACCACAGCCTCACATTACAACCACAAAAGCCCTCTCACACGAGGCATTGTCCAAATCATCATCAGAACTACGGTGGTCTGATTCCGTAAGGATACGTAGGAAGCCTCTTCTCGAGGTTCGACCGCATTAACATTAAATCGTTTGAGGCCTTTTGAGTGCTTTGACTTGCTAAGAATTTGATAATGGTTTTGCCAGTCTAGAACCTGACATAGACTCATGTTTGAACCAACATCATTAGCCAACCTCGCATCTAGCCACATCTTTGACCCTTAGCCACAAATTTGACCCTTTTTATTTCTCGAACCATAGCTCATTCTTTGGTCACCTTCAAGGACTCATTGACTCAATCCCAAAGAAGTAAAGCCACCTGACCTTTGGGTTAGTACATCTTGTTGGGGAACTCATCCATACAATCTATCCACCTTCCCTATGTTGACTCTAAGCCGTAAACCACGTTGTCTCAAAGTCTCGCTGGGGGGCTCGTTGTCATCATGGCTCCTTAATTTCCAGTTGGGGGCTTCTTGTCTCTTAAGGCCCTATTACGTGTTCAAGTCTTTTGCTATCAAGAGGAAATCCTGAAAAATCACTTTTGGACCCTGTCTCTTTCCAATCAAAGTCGCTGTCTCGCCAATGTTAAGTCAAATCACGTCCGAGTCAACCCATAGTCTCGTCCAAATGTCACCTTTCTCTAAGTCACTCTTCAAATGACACTCTTCAATTGGCACTTGGTACTAGGATTAGACTCTAGTATCGTCCTTTTATGTCTTAAACCAGACTTAGATATGTCACTTTTCGGTTTCGAACCAGACCGTACCGATCCTTCAAGAACTAGGGGCATAAAACCAGACCTATGTCACCCTCGAGGTAATCCTAAATCCTGAACTAGGACATCTCTCCTTCCAATTACCAGTTGACACATTCAATTTCAAGTTGCCTCTAGCATTAAACCAGACTTATGCTGCGACCTCAATCCAGACTTAGGTCACACTTACCTCGCCTCTAGCATTAGGCCAAAACAATGCCTCATTCAAATTCAAAGGCTCATTCAAATCATGTCTAGAATCAGACCTAGACAAGACACTTTCAAATTATGTCTAGAACCAGACCTAGACAAGACCCTTTCAAATTCAATGACTCTCTCAAATCATGTCTAAAACCAGACCTAGACAAGGCCCTTTCAATGACTCTCTCAAATCATGTCTAAAACCAGACCTAGACAAGGCCCTTTCAATGACTCTCTCAAATCATGTCTTGAACCAGACCTAGACAAGACCCTTTCAAACTCAAAGGCTCACTCAAATCATGTCTCGAACCAGACCTAGACAAGACTCTCTCAAATCATGTCTAAAACCAGACCTAGACAAGGCCCTTTCAAAGACTCTCTCAAATCATGTCTAAAACCTGACGAGGCCCTTTCGAATTCAAAGACTCTTTCAAAATCAATGACTCTTGCCCCTCTCTCAATATCAAGGTCACAAGTTACATGTCAACATTGCATGCAAATTTCGCTAGACATAAAAACAGACCTATGTCGTCACCAAGGTAGTCCTTAATCCTGAATTAGGGCTATCATTTTCAAGTCAATGCCCATTTCCTCGGAAAGCATGGGATGCGTCTGCATTTCTCCCAGTCAGCCGAACGGAGAATGACCGCTCAAGGACCCAAACACATACAAGCACATCAAACCGCATGGGACACGGCTACAGGTAAAACTAACCGTTGTTTTGCAGGTACCGGCGAAAAGGGCAACCCAAGGTCGCAGAACGTCTTGAGTTGCTCTCCGTCCCGAATCGAATACTTTGACTTTCGTCTTACGAGACTTACGTCTCTCCAGACTCAGTCAAAGTGGGGGCTTCTGTAGACACCTAAATGTGTCTCCCCAAATGAGTAATCCGTGATGAAACATACCGCGTCTCGCGATTGTTTTGACTCAGAAAAGATGCTTTGAATTCACAAAAGTTGGAAATACGTGAGGTCGTACTCGGAACTATTGAGTAAAGGTCAAATACAAGGCAAAAATATTTTCTTTCGGTTTTCTCGATAATTTCAAAGGTTTTCAAACAAGTTACGCTGGCGATTCTCATGCTTTTTGTTTTCCATCGTGTTCCTCACATTTTTCTGAATCCGCCAGTATTTTCAAATTATTTTTCTGATTTTTCTATGATTTTCTATGAATTTTGCAATGTTTAAATACGCAGAATACGTAGAAAATACGTGAATAATTAGAAAAATACGCGGATTGTTCTAGAATCATACTTTCTTGCGAAAGGAGGCGTCTAGAATAATCCGTAATCTTAGAAAATCGAGACGTATGGCAAAGAATTATTCCGAATCAAAATATTTCAGATTTTTTGGAAAAGATATATACGCTTTGAGGAGCGTATATACGCTGAGGAGCAGCGTATATACGCTGCCTTTGAGCGTATATACGCTGCCCCTCAGCGTATATACGCTCCTCAGCGTATACAACTCTTTCAACACGAATTGCCCATTGTGAGGAGCGTATATACGCTCCCCATGAGCGTATATACGCTCATCCTCAGCGTATATACGCTCCCTGTTCTTCCTCCGCGCCTATAAATACGTGCCTTGCCTCATTCGAGAACACACACGATTTTCACACACGGTTTTCAACTGACACGTCTATTCTGTCTCTCTCTGTCCCTAACTTGCGTATTCTCTCTCTCATTCTCTCAAACACTCTAAACACATTCGTTCTTGAGTTCTAAGCATCGATTCTGTTCGATTCAACAAGCGAAATCAGGGTATAAATCTGAGATTACTCACCTAAAACATCTTTTTGACTCTACTTAATTCCTTTTGTCACTTTTAATTTGATTAACCATTATTATGAGTTTTAATTCAAATCAACACAATGTAGAAACTCACCTTTTAATTGATTCATGTAAATATGTAGGATTGTCACTCATGTTTTCAAATTCGTTTTCATTAACACTTATTATTATTATTATTATCATCATCTTGTCACAATTCATTATTATGCATATTGTTATTGTCAATACTAACGTGTTTATTTGTCTTGATTAGCAATTCAAGCAAAGATCTTTTAGTTTTTACTTTAACAATTTGCTTATTCGCAGAGACAAGGTGAGAAGGATATACATGTATATTATGCTTTACTAACCTTTGTCTTTATGTCTCGTTTGTACATTTTTTTGTCACACTTGTATATATTGCTTAAACAAGACCGGAATTCAATTGCTTGTCACATTAATGTCAGATAATCATGGACGACCGGTTTTCTAGGCACCTTATTAATATTGACTAACAATCAAATGATCGCCTTGTCCATTGTAGAAGTCTTGGTTTGTACATAATAGCAACCCACCTAGTAATTAGTGCGCTTTCAAAGTCAAATCGATAAGTTTTCTTGAATTCAATTGTTATGACTCATGGAACTACAATGAGACCGAGTAGAGGCCGCTACATGCGGGCGGATTGGGTTACTGATTCAATCCGTACCATGTCCCCGAACCCACACTTTGGTTACTGGACCTACTTGTGGGGCCACTAGTTTGGCACCAATGTTTCGGGCGTCCGTGAATAACCTATATAGGCACGGTGGCGATCCCCTCAATTCGACAACACACCCCAACGCATTCACATGCGGATTCCATGGCTCAATTCCATGACACTGAAGCTGAGGTCACGCCCCTCCTAAGGCGGGGCGAAGCCCTACAGTAACCCAACTAGGTTGACCGAGCCTTATGTTGCCCCGAAGGTAAGCAGGTCATTTCTCGAGGCTGAGCACTAAGAGAGATTCGAACGTACAAAAGAAAATACAAATGATTGCAGAGGAAAATTTCTTTTATTTATGCCTTTATTACAACGATGTGTCTGTCATAGCTAAGATGACGATACATTGCTCAGTCGAGATGTCCGGCTAGGAAGTCTCGAGTGAGGGCCAAGTTGCTACAGCATTGGAAAAATGAAAGAAAAGCTTAAGTCTTGATCCTCAAATGTAGTATCGGCGTAGATTGTCAGCATTCCAGGGTCGAGGTAGAGCCTTGCCTTCGGTGTCCTCGAGCTTGTAGGTGCTAGATCGAATCATCTCGGTTACCCGGTAAGGGCCTTCCTAGTTGGGGTTTAGCTTGTTGAGCATGTTCTCCCTTCTAATGGCCTCAAACCTCCTCAGAACCCAATCTCCTACTCGTATTTCTCGAGTCTTGACTCTCCGATTGAAGTACCTTGGGATTTTYKCTTATACGAGATGGATTTGAGTAAGGCATTTCCCCTAGTCTCGGGCAGCAAGTCGAGGCTTATCTTTTTCGATTCTTGGTTTTCATCATATTCGTAAAATGTCACCCGAGGAAAGTATGCCTACCACAACTGGAAGTACGGCTTCACTGCCGTAGACCAAGGAGAATGGTGAGTGGTCTGTGGCTTCCTTGGGCGTGGTCYGAGCTGACCATAGCACCCCGRGTAATTCATCRAYCTAGGTYCCTTTGGATCCTTCCAACTTTGTCTTGATGCCCCGAAGGATGACCTTGTTTGCGGCCTCATCTTGGCCATTTGTCTGCGGCCTATCGACTGAGGTTGCTCTGATGCTGATCCCGAAATGAGCACAATACTATTTGGTTGTTTCGCTAACAAAATGCCTTCCATTGTCCRTGACCAGTACTCTTGGTATGTCGAACCGAATGATGATATTTCTCCARATGAACTGTTGGACTTSCTTCTCGGTGATAGTGGCCAGGGGTTCAGCCTCCACCCATTTGGTGAAGTAGTCCACAACAACTATAAGGAATTTTCGTTGCCCCGAGGCCTAAGGGAAAGGTACCAATAGGTCCATACCTCATTTTTCKAAGGTCAATGTTGGTAAGATGGCCRAGAGTTCATTGGTTGGGCGTTGGGGGACCGAGTCATTCTTTTGGCATTTCTCGCACTTTTGTACCAGATCATGGGCCTCTTGCTTGAGTATGGGCCAATA
>SNQN01002430.1:13052-50877 GCA_008642245.1 Bassia scoparia | reverse complement strand
CACATAAAAGTTTGTGAAGAACAAATATCTTACTTGTTACTTCTTCGTGAATAATTTGTTTAATGCTCGATTAATATTTGATCAAAGTTGGATCGACAATTTTGGAGTTCGGCTCGAGCTCGTTAAAACTTAAACGAGCACGAAATGAGCTAAAACAAAGCTTTAAACCAACGGAGAGGGTAAAAGGTTATAGTGGTACTGACTAGTGACTACTGATTCTGAGTCTCTGAGACCAGGATACTTCAAGGTTGACGGAAAAAAAAAAAACACCGAAACCATAGAATGAAGCGGCACTTTGGTAAACCTCCCAGCACTAAGACACTCTTGCTTCAATTGTCTTCTTCTCTCTCCTTCCTTAGACCCTTCTCAAGTAAGTGCATATCTCTCTCTCCCTCTCTCTTTTACCACATCTTTGACAAAATTTGAGTTTGTGCTGAAAAACTATTGCCTAACAGTTTGGGTGTTTATTTGATTGATTGCAGATGCAGCAGAAACTGCGTCAAACCCTATTTTTGTTCACCCAACTGCAATTGTACATCCCAATGCCACTCTTGGTCAGGTGGGCATTACCCCTTTTCAATTAACTTTATATTACTCTATGTACTATAGTTTTTATCAACATTTGTATGATTATTTTGCTTTTAATGATAGGGGGTATCCATTGGACCGTTTTGTACAGTTGGGTCATCAGCAATTCTGGGGAATGCTTGTAAATTGTATCCTGGGAGTCACATTTTTGGACATACTCAATTGGGTGATCAATGCACTCTTATGAGGTTAGTTGATGTTCATTTGTTGAAAAGAAAATTTGTGTTATCTGTAGCTATATGATTGTGACTATGCTGATGCTTTTCATGCAATTTGGTGTTGTTTTTTTTTTTTTTTTAATATAATTTTGGTATGGTTTTGGTCAATTGTGTATAGTGGTGCTGTTGTTGGTGATGATATTCCTGGGAAGACTGTAATTGGATCAAACAACATCATTGGACATCATGCTGTTGTGGGTGTTAAGTGCCAAGATTTGAAATATAAGGTGTTGTTTTCTTTATCGAAAATTTAGTTACTCCGTAAAATAGTGTTTAGTGTTGCTATTTTCTTAGACTTTTGTGTGCATTGTTGTTTTGTGTGTTTTAATTATATGTGTGTATTTTACCTGGAAAAGACAGAGGAACCACAAAGCTTTGTTTGTAATATCTACGATGRCCGCATGATTATGTATTTAACATTGAAGCAACTTAAGAATTAGTCACCAGTTCACCGCCAGACATTAGTCAATATGTTCGTGTTCAATGTTACTCGGACACWTTGTTTCCTTTCTAGAACTCATGACACTCAAGCATGGGTGTGACACTAAGAGGCCTCCCTTTAGACCAAATTCGTACAGCATTGTCCATGTGAACAATTTATCTTGAACTTACACATGCACTTSTATATGACACTTACATAGTCCATTAACATAGTTATTTGATGATGCCTTATGTGATGATTTGTTATGTTGATACCACTACTACTCCCTAGCAGCACCCTCATAACAAACCCTTTCCTGTTACCTTCCTCTCTTTCTCTATGTTGCAAGGGGTCTCTATAAGTTTTGATCAGGTTGTTACAATCTCTAACAAACTAGTCCACATCAGATAATTTTGTTACAAAAAAATGACATGTGAGCAACCTGTATGCTCTTACTTCAGCCAATCAGCAGCTAGCAATGGCACACTGGCTCACTGCATCCAACCAAATTGCAGCTTCATTCCCTTGCATGTGTATATTTATGTTATTGCTGTCATAATTTTATTCGACCGAAACACTTCAATAAAATTTCACCATTTTCTCTCTCATAGTTCCTAGCTCTATACTTTACAAAGTATTTTGCTACTTTGAAAAACCTTTAATTAAGATTTTGACATGCTAAGCTCTTAGTCTTTACATCATATGCTTTGGAACTGTAATTTTTTATTTATTTTTTTAAAAAAAAAATCTGTTTTCATTATATAAGCATAAAAGAGTAGGCATAAAAGCGATACAACTGAAAACTTTGACGGATTATACTTGTAATGTTGTATATGCAATGTACTTCCTGCATTTTAATTTACTTGCACCGTTGCAAGTTTCAAGGTTTTTTAGGAGAGTATTGATAAGAGTGGGGTTATGTACAAGTGTGGGAATATTTGATTGAAAGTTGCAAGTGGGTGGATACTTAAATCGATGAAATTGAAAGTGGAAGGTAGTAAAGTAAAGGTGATGTAATATATTTTTAATTCAGTTTGAGGGTATGTTATTAAATGTTTGGTGGGGGCATATATATTTATAATAGAATAGAGCAAGTAATTTGAAACATCCATTTAAGATAAATGGTGCAAGTKAAAGAAAAGGAGGGAGTATTATCTTATTTGAACTAGAATTATCGAAAAAGGGCATCGTGAAGKATCATGAAAATAATTATTTATTGGTTTGACTTCTATAAAAGATGCTCCATCATAAATGTTTGAACTTATGATCTTATGTTGTCATGTTGTCATTAGCACCTTTTCTGTAGAGTCAGCAGTAAGCAACAGTTATCATGATTCTGACACGAATGCAGGATTACCGTCAAGAAAGACTATCATTGAGGATTACCAATTTACATTTTGTTGAATTTAGTTTTGAAAAGTGAAGTTTAGATTGGGAAGCCAATTGTGTGATTAAAGTTTGACATAATTATCGTAATTGTGTCACATTAAACTTTGTTGTCGGATCWCAGCACTAGGGTTGTGCTTGTTAATTGTAATGGTAGTTTAATGGTTGTCATGATTTTGACACGAAAGCATGATTACTGTCAAGAAAGACTATTATTGTGTACTACTAATTTACATTTTATTGAACTTGATTTTGAAAAGTGAAGTTTATATTGGGAAGTCAATTGTGTGATTAAAGTTTGAAATAATTATCTTAATTGTGTCACTTTAAACTCTGTTGTAGGACTCTAGTATAACCTTGTTCTTGTTAATTCTAATGGTAGTTCTTATCTTAGTTTTAAAAGGCGCACCAAGGCTCAAAGGGTCCTTGGAGCCTAGGCACAAAGGGTCCTTGGAGCCTAGCGCCAAGGCGCAATGCAAAGGCGCGCGCCTTTGTTAGCGGAGGAATATAAGATATTTTATCATGGTGCTAAAATTTCAGTGATAAGCCTCTTATATAGCCTCTAATATGCAAAAAAAAATTGATTGAAACTTTTAAAAAAAACCTTTTAGTCGTTGTAGACAGTTAATATTATTAAAACAATGGAAACACATCATTAATAACTCAGGTCTAAGCTACTTGCAAAAAGCGCAAAGCACGCCTCACTTAAGCCTCTAAGGCGCACGCCTCTATGAGCCTCTTGTAGGGGGGCGCCGCCTCGCCTATAAAAAGCCCATTCTCAGCGTGGAAGAGCCTTGAGCGTAGCCTGAGGTGTGCTTTTAAAACTAAGGTTCTTATTCCCTTTTTTAACATCTGTTATGACCTTTTTTTTACCTATTGTGTATAATATGGAATTCTGTTACATCCCTGCTTGTTCAATTTAAATATTGGACAGCCAAGCACGATCGCATAAGGAGTGATGGCTGGTGGCTGTTGCTGAAATAGTGAAATGTATATGTTGAGATAAATCATGGGAACACCTTAACGACCCGTTTGGTTTTTGGATTAAATGGTTGGAATGAGATTGAATTTAAGTGTAATAAATAGGAAGAACTCTTAAAATCTTTATGGGAATCAAGTTGCTCACAATTTTTCATCCATGGGAAACAATCTTACCCAAACTTATGTTTTTCTCCTATGGAAACATTGTTGTCTTGGACATTTTCGGGCCGGAGCGAAAATATAAAAAAAATGGCCCTTAATTAGTGGAGACACATTCATCGATCAAGTATTCAAGTCTTTACAAATGAATTTATTAAACACTTTATTTTTATTGACACCTAAGGGAAACGATTAATGAAAGTTTGAAACAGAAAATATGTAGTAAATTTTTGGATTTGTTAGGAAAAATACATATGATAAAATTATCACATTTTAATATTTAGGAGTTATAGTTTTGTGTTTTTCGAAGAATAAGTTGAGTATCAAAAAACGAGAAAGAAAATATGGATGAGATCATGCAAGTAGAAAGCCGATTAATTGAACAAAACACAATGTTTTCCTCATTGTAAATAACGACTATTGAAATTGTATTTATTTTAACAAAATAAGTCAAAAAATACACAAAATTTGAAAGAGGTAGGCCCCACAAAAGGAGCTCCAAAGCGGTCACTCATAGAGCACGCTCTATTGACCTTATTGTGCATGGAAACACAATTTCTTTGAATTTTCATTACCACTTAGGAAAGTGGYATTAAGTGAGTGGTATTAAGTGAGAATGAAAATTTAAGACGAATAATAAGACTTTTTAAGATGCAATGACATTACCATTGGAATGAAGATGAATTTTCTCCGTATATTTTTATACAAATTCATTCCCATTACCGCAATTTATTACCACTAATCAAACGTGCTGTAAGGGATAAAATTTGCTGTAGGAGTGAAGGAAGTTGCGAATATTGACGATAAAATAAGGGAGAATCTATGATGTTGGTTTGGGCATGTAAGACGAAGACCATAGGATGCACCCTGGTTAATTAGAAAAGCGGGGGGCAATGTGTAAAAAGGCTCAAGGTGCACTAACGCGATTGAACTTCTTTGAGCCTTAGGCGTGCCTTGGTGCGCCTCATTGAAGTAAGGTGCACCTAAGAAATAATGGTAGAAAATTTAAAAAAACTRAAAAAAAATTAAAAGAAGTGCACCTTATGGTGTGCCTTACTTGCCCCTTGCCTTGACCATTTTAAGCGCTTACCCCCTAGGGCCTGAGGAGCGCTTTTTCTAACACTCGCAGACGGGATCTTGGTATTTTAAAAATGGTCGAGGTTGACTGAAGATGTCCTGGATTTGTAATTTTCATGAGCAAAAGGCTGATCCCACTTTAGGAATTAAAGCTTTGATTGTTTGATTGATTAATTGATTAATTGGACAAAGAATTGAAGAAATTTTACTGGGAGGGAATCAAGCAATTTCTTTAATTGAGCTAGAATGTAAGTAGGTGCAGTGTACCTACTATAAGTTGTTGCAATCTGCAGCTTGCACTTGTTCCATTTTCTGAAACCTGGATAGTTGTGTATTATTTTTAATTTTTTTTTTTCAAAGCTTGTGCTTTTTGCTATTGCAGTAGGTATGTGGTAATTCATTTCCACGTGATTTCAGGATGGAGACGACTGTTTCCTTGATATTGGTGACAACAATGTGATCAGAGAATTCAGTTCTATACATAGATCATCCAAGCCAGATGATTTAACGGTGTGGAGTACTACTTTAATTTATATGAGCTGCATATTTTTTCAGCTTCCTTTTTATTCATTAACGCATTGCACATTGCTACAGGTCATAGGTCATAATAATCTTATTATGGGATCATGTCATGTTGCTCATGACTGCAAAATTGGTAACAGCAACATATTGGCGAATAACACCTTGCTAGCAGGTCATATTATAGTAGAAGTGAGTTTCTGGTCTCTTTATATATGTCTTGACTATCGTTTATGTCCTGCATTTGATATATTTACTGAATTATTATTGAAAATTTTGAATCAGGATTACGTTCACACGGCCGGTGCGACTGTAGTTCATCAATTCTGCCACCTAGGCTCTTATTGTTTTATAGGTGGTGGCTCTGTGGTATGTTTGACTTCAAGTATATGTTTTCAAAGATTTTAACTATATGTTTCTGATGTTCCAAGATAGTATGGTAGAATCAGGTTGCAGATACGTTTTCTTCCCTTCCTGCATTTTAGACTTGTCGTCAATTACTATATATCCTGACTAGAGTTACACACTTTGTTGTTATATGCAATTTTTAAGACTTGTATCAATGTATCCCTGTAAGGTTTCTCAAGATGTTCCAAAATTCATGATGGTCTCTGGTGATAGAGCTGAGCTTCGAGGCTTGAATTCAGAAGGTCTGCGACGTTGTGGGTTCTCAGCTGCCGAGGTTTGTGCATGAGGTTCTTTATTTGATTTGTTTTGCATTTACTCTTACACCAAATTCTAGCAGAGAAGGGGGTGCCTCTGTGTAAAAATTCCTTACTACTGCAAACACAATTTGTTTCTTGATCTTGTAGAAGCAATCTAAATCATATGTTGCTTTGCATGCTGATGGTGCTCGAAATTTTTTGTCCAGTAATAAATTCTACTTGTTAAATTGTATCCACATGGTCTAACATTCAGGTTTGGTGTATATGGCTACACTATTATTATCTACAGCATGTATACTGATGCAGAATCGCACTATTATGGAGTCATRCTTCTTGACATGTATGCAATGCATTGTAGAACTAAAATCATTGACTATGTTTAGGAAATAGATGGTCCTTTTAGAATTATGCTGTCGAGTAGATGAGTTTAGTGGTAATTTTGTCATGTAAGTCTTAATATCTTTRAGAAAATGATGGTGGTGAATCATCTCACTTTGCAAGGATCTAGATCAAGGGTCTACGAGCAGCATATCGCAAGATTTTTATGCCTTCTAGTACTCAAACTTCAAACATTGAAGATCGACTCAGAGATCTGGTATGCTTTCCTTTATTATTACTAAGTTAGTATGCCGGATCCATAGTTATTTGTCTTCATTCTTCAAGTTAACAGTATTTTTTGTAGGAGCAGCAAGAAGAATTGGGTCATGTTCCTGTAATATGCTCCATGTTGCAGTCTATACGTGATTCTTTTTCTGAGAATCGTCGTGGAATATGTAGATTCAGACAGTGGAATGCAAATTGATAGTATGTGGTTCACATGTATGGTAAGGAAGTTCATAGGCCTCTTTTGCTGTTTTCAAATAAACCATAATTGTCGTGAAGTACCTTATACACATTTTATTTTTTAATAAAATAAAAATAAAATAGTTTTTAGGCATCTACTAGCTGCATAAATTTTTGTAGGACAAACATATTTAGATTTTCCTTGACAGTGTATGTAGTCCTTTATCGATCTACTAATCACATTGTTATGCAAGGGTGCAACCCATGTCAAAATACATTATGTTAGGGTTGTAAGTACGTAACAGAAGCAAAGTTGTGGAGATTGAGAAGATTGAATAGAGATGATAAATAGGCAAGAAAAGTAGTGGTGAGAGACACAATTTTATGTGGGAAAACCCCCTCTAAATAGCTGAAAACAACCCACAGACGGCAAGCATCATAGTCCACTATATTAAAAGTAGGCAGGTACAAGGGAACCCCCGATATTAAGAGTAAGTGGTACAATAAGAACACTCACTATGACCAATCTCACAAAGGAGTAGGAGACTGGATAGTGGATTAGTATCCGAAGTATATTGGAGGATTACAAAGGAAGGTGTTTACAAAGGCTTGTATATGTGTAATTAGGCKTCCTTGTGTACATGGGTCATGCTCTTTACAATAGGTGGAGCACTGTCGGTTAGCATTGATGTCGGTGAAGCAAATTAGAAATATGAAGAAACTTCTTCATCCATCATGCATGCTGCATTCATATCCTAGTTGCATGTTTATCAACATYTRACTTGGCACTAAGCTCTTCAGAGATATTTTGTTGATTCTAAAGTATTTAATGAGCTTAGGATTTTTATGAATATCATTACGAGTTTATTGAAATTTGGGCCACAGCTAATCAAACACATTATGTGGTCAGGAGTCAGGACTTTTTATTTATTTATTTTGAAAGAGATGCGGTCAAGACTTGAGCAAGTTTTTCTTGCAACTGTAGATGAATCATAAATATCTTTGTTCCAATCTCATTCTCGTCATAATGCACGAAATTCGAAYCTTGACCTTATTTAAGACTTTTATTGATTGCTTGAACCACCCAATAGTACTCCCCTCTTCGTCGTAAAWATTAAAGCCACACGTGTGACTTTTTTGGTCGAAAACTCTTATTATTAGTAAAACTTACTGTATAATTTTATTGCATAAGGGTTATCTATTGATCTGTTTTTGGTACGGAGTATAAGCTTTTATTGATATGAATTAGTAAACATGTCTTCTTCACAAGTCATTGATTTTTTTTATATAGGTCACTGGTCCATGTTACCAAATTTGGCACCAAAATTCAAATGTGGCTTATTATTTTGAGATGGAAAAAATGTTTGCATAGTTAATATGCTATATGAAGTGGCAATTTGTATAGTACAAAGCTCTAGGTACAACTGTACAACCACACATTATTTTTCATTTGCAAAATAATTTGTTTATTGACAATATTTTTTTACGAAAAGAAGAAAATACAATTGGTTGTACCTTGCACGTGCTCGGAGTGGAGTTGTTTTAATAGAGTATGATTATGAGCAACTTCAATAAAACTTTGATCAGTTAATAATGTGATATTTTGATAGCTTAATGCGTAGCTTCATTGCTGGCACTTCATTTTCTGTTGAATTTCTTTTTCTGTTGTTATTTCTCATTACCCTTATAGATACACGCACTATACAGCTGGGAAATAGGGTTGAATGTCTCAAACCGATGAACTATGAAGAAGTGTAATTTGTCTTTTCACTAATACTTGTTTGTAGGTACTCGCTCAAGCTGCAAGATGATGAAGTGTGACTATCAAATGCTTGCTTTCCCCAAGGTACTTCACGATGCCTGTGCACCAATGTTTAGGTTTCACTAGCATCATATGTACAGGCATTGCAACTCAGGCGTATCTGTTTGGACTTGTTGAGTAGTTTGGGAACAAGGTTATCTACATATGGGCTTGCCAGGCCGATCCTGCCAAATGCTTCCCACATCCTCTTGTGAATATTGAAATTGGTTTGGGTAGGACAGTGAAAGTGTAACAGAAGTTTTCAAGTGACTATTCTAAACAGCTTAAAGTTTAAGATGGGCAACACTGTTGAAGCTAATGCAACGCAACCTGGGTGGAGTAGGACAAAAGTTAGCGCAGTTTCTTGTTACCATTGTATACTGCATATCTGGTGAGTAGCGACGAACTATGTACTACAAACAGATGTCTTTGGAATTCAGCAATCTTCTATGTGAATAAGCCAGATTGGTGCTTGGTTACATTGAAGGGGAACAAATTTCCATCACATACAGTATTACATGTACGTTTCTCTTTGTTATACCATGTGTCTAACTTGTTAGCTACTCCATAACTAACAAGAGAGTGGATTGAAAGAGAGGTGGGATCCACAAATAAGTGAAGTTGTTAGACTGTCATTACTTAAGTTAGTTAGCTAACAAAGTTTTTGGTGAGCCCAACTTTGAAGAATATTAGAGTATATATACTAACCAAGTTAGTATACTTTTATGATATATCACTCGAAAAAGTCAAAAACAAAGCTCCCACTTATAGAAGTGTAGGGCATTATTGAATTTAAAAGTTTGATTAAGATATCATAACCTCTTTTACTGATTTAATGCTTTGAAATTATTTGATGTTAAATGTGGAAGTAGGTGGTTCAATATGAGTGTTAATCGAATATAATAAAGATCATTTTGAATCAATTTTCGASTCGATTAAACCTAATCCAATTAAAAATTAAAATTTAGTCAAGTGTGACATTCTCGTGTCAAACCAAAGTGTTTTCTAATTATGCATGTCATGGGAATGTCCAATAAAACAAATGCAACACTTTCCACATTTGAACAATTTTAAATAACTTCACTAAGATTTAATTTGCTTGTTTCTTCCTCTTCATTGATTGTGAATGTGATGTGCATTTTCTCACAACTTTCTCATCACAGAACATCCCTCATCATGAGTGTCAACCCGTTGTGTCACACAATTATTACAACAGAATGAATTAATTACAAATTACAATCATATCATATTATGCTTCTGCTTTCCTCTACAATTGATTAATCTTCTTCCAGAAGACCAGCCTTGCTTTCTTGTTCAATCTTCCCAAGTTACAATAAAACGCAAAACGAATTGATGAAACAGATCCATAGTGACGAAGAACCAAGTCGTAGAAGTAGAAAACAATATTACTCAAAAATATGTTCAACGTATCTAAACATATCACCCCAAATATCTCAATCTCTTGTTCAACAGGCATATGGTTTTCTTTGCATTATAACAACCATGCCATTTTTCAATTACAAAAGATATCTAAAAGCCTAACCCATAAGTCCCATAACAGTGAAAAGGGAATCATATAAAAGCTATACACACGGGATTAACAAAAAAAGAAAAAAAAATTAACATCCCAACCACCACTAAACAAATCATAAAATCTCAAAATAGTAGAACCTTCATGATTGTGAGATTCCCTAAAATAATAGTTCAATTTCACACAGGAATAACGTCGATCTTCGAGGTGTCTTCACATCTCAAAACAATACCTTCTAGATTGGCAGGGAGTATACATTTAGACCACTGACACCCTGTTGGCAATGGCTCTGGAGGAGGAACAATCATCAGCACATTATCATTTCGTTGTACTACTCCCATCACACTTACCGTGCTACCTTCTTTGATGTACCTATAATGATTAAACAAACAGCACAAGTTACACTAGAAACATTTGGCACAAGATACATGGCCCAGGACCATAAATTAATAAGATTGAAGTTGATCATATACGGAAATCTTTTTCCACAACCCAGCCAGCCAACCTTACCCAAATTGAATCATCGCCCGAATTCAGCCCATTCAGTTACCATTATGCTAGGAGGAAAGTAAAAATTATGGAACTTACCCTTCTTTTAAACGCATGACACGATCATCACTAGAGAGGTTTCTCTCAGATAACCACCTTACGAAGTCCGGTGACATATCTTTGTTCGATGGATTGATATCAATTACAACAGATTCATCAACATATGGAGTAACTCTAGCACCATAGCCTGTCTTGACCAATGCTCTCAATCCAGATTGRAAGTCAGATATATAGAAATCAACCACATGTCGCTGCAATTACAGAAATCTTGACATCAGTGATAAGTTCAAGTTAATTCAACATTATTCAATTATTCTAGACTCCAATGATAACTTTATTATTATTAGTGAAAGAAACAATGAAAGGGAGTCAGTGCCACAAATTTGCAGCTCATAATACTTGCTAGAACTACGGAAAATGAGAAGAAACTTTAGGGCTTGTCGAAATATATTGAAACTGTGTTATTAAAGAAACAAAATGCATTCAATCTGTAGACTCACAAGTTAGTCATCATGTCTGCTCGCAGCATTGTTGGCAAAATAACCACAGAAGGCCTGGTCATTAAAACTGGTCTTCAGTAAGACCTAAAACCAACTAGTTTAGAATAATAATTAAAATAGCCTTTTTTTTTTTTGCCCTGTCAGATATCATTGTCGGTTTCTAATGGAAACTGCCACAATCTGGGCTCAACAAAAACATCTTTAGTTAAAACACTAACAATGGAACTGCGAGACCCTTCATGGTTCACACCCCTTTAATTCACAGTTAGATACCACAAAAATCATATTCAGGATGTGCACAAGAAGTGGCTGGTATAGGTTCATCTTATGTCTTCCAGTAAACATATAAAGCTTCTACCATCTAAATTTTGGTGGAAAGATTAGATTATGTTAAGCATGAAGGTTTCATTAATCTCTAGAGCTACTCTTGGAACTCTACACTATTAGAGACAAATTGACCATACATACTTTTACGAAACTAGTCCTGAATTGAAATTAGTAACACCTGTAACTAGAAAATTAGACTACACAAGCAATTGCACAACCTAAAAATAAGCAMTCATCATATTTCTTCCCTAAACCTCAGTAAAATCACCTCTATCACAAAAGAAGGTAAAATTAAGACAGATATTTCCTCGGATCTCTCCCTGACTAATCAAATCCATACCTCATGACCAGTCTAAAAAAATGAGCACATGATATTTTAAAAGAAGAACCTCGTCAATCAAGAAATGTGTCAGTGATGTATAAGTTAGATAAGTGAACCTTTTCCCCATATTCTGTTCATATAYTTCTCTCGGAGTTAAGCTTGCATATTTCCCCAGCTGATTCAATAACAAAACTTGATCACCATTTCCAGAACATATGCAGACACGAGTCACATGATTGATTCAGGGTAAGCCTATATGGCTACATATACTAAGGAAAGCCCATTCCACCTTATGGTACAAAAAGAAGCTTCATACCTTGTACCTTTGAAAACTTCTCCAGCATTAGTTGTACTCCATAATTTGAAAAGAGAATGGAGATGATTGCATTTATGGATAATAAAAAATTATGATATAGATACATTGGTAGAATTTCCACCAATAAAGTATCCCATTCTTATCAAAAAGTGGCCCCATCGCCAAAAAATAAACAGTCACATTAAATAATACTTAATTATGTCAACAGCAATGTAGAGGATTGTAAATGATTAAGATCTATACATTAGTGTTAACAAGTTTTTCACTGATGAAATTCTAACTAACTTCACCACAAGATACGTGAGGCACAACAAGGCTCAAATAGTCCCTGACTGCTCAGAGGAAGGTGTAAGGCAAAGGTTTGTGCACATCTTTCAGACATGAGGCACTAAGTACTGATAAGAAAAGAAAGCAGGAAAAAATATATGAAGAAAAGACAAGAAGGCAGAACGAGAGTAGATTGAACGAGCAAAGAATAGTCAAAGTCAAGAAAAAGGACACGAAAAGGCACTGTGGCTTGCAATTGGACTTTACATGAGGCATCATCACAATCAAAAAGACAGACTCCCAAAAATAAATTCTAGAAAGGCACAAAGAATAATAATTTGGAAAGCAAACTCTTTAGAATTTATCWTATCAATTCCAAATMAAGTTTGTCAAAAAAGTGATGATGTCAAAAAATTTAGTGTTAACCAGTCATTGCACAAACATTACAACTTTAACAATAAGAGTCACATGAAATATCCTTACTAAAAGCCACACTAATAAACTTTGCAAAAGACAAAAAACATATATCATGCAAAATTAAATCAGGTCTTGATTTTTGTCCTTTTTCTATGGTAGAAAAAAATTTAAGTCCAAAGTATCTTGGCACATGGGACATCATGATAGAGACAAAAAAATAGAATTAGGAATCTCTTGCATAAAAATTCAAAACATTTGGCCCTAAGAGTATTATAATTAACTATTGTCTCCATCCTAATACCAAAAAAAAAGGAGAAAAAGAAAAAAGACTAGTGCGATATTTATTCGACAATCGATGCAAGTGTAAATAAATAAATAAATAAAAACTCTATAGATGGAGGGATTTTTTAAATTCTGGATAGTGTGTAATATTAATTATACCATAAATAAGGGGAAAAAATTAGCCTAGTTTGCCTTTTCTTCTTATGTAACTACAAACCCAGTTCATAACACTATTATATACGCTCAGAATCTGGATTGATGGTGATTTGAATTAAGGGAACGCTCGCCGACACGCAAATTACAGCAACCCTGGAATTAACATTAGCATTAGTTCGATGTAACATCTAATTTACCCAAGTTTTAGACTCCAAAGTCAAGCTTATACCTGGATACTCAACAAACTCAAAAAAAGAGAATGGTTTGGACTTCAGCAAACTAATGCACACAAGTGAAATTATCTTCACAAGTGTGCCAAAAAAAAAAAGGTTCAAAAATTACAAACAAGAAATCAAACCACAAACCATTTTATGGGACCATGTACCACGCCACATGCCAGGAAGGTGCTTGAGCATTTGATTTATGTACAAACACGTGCAGGGAAAAACTATATACCTAAGTAGTGCATTCATTTAAAGCAACAAAATGAATGAATTTACCTCAAGTGACCTGAGGCCCCAAGTAAAACGGCGATGACTGGGATTAGCAGCTTTTGAATCCCAACTACGATACTCAAATAAGCCTGTTGATGTGTAAACACATCGGGGAACTTTTTGGAACGATGACTCGAGAGGCACATTTCCACATGTTACCACCTGTACATTAAAAATGAGAATTGTGATTTTTTTAAATCAAATCAAAACATTATTAAACAGAAATTTCACTCTAATATATGTAGCAAAATTCTTCCACATATCCTCAATAACAAGACACAATTTGACTTGATTTTGAATATTATAAGAAATGTGGACTATGCTTGCAGCCATTCAGCCATGCATCACAAGAACACTACAGGTACATTTATATTACAGGCACTATGGGTTTTACTATAGAACAAAGGTTCAGCATCAGATGTAAAATATTACAGACACACTCCCTCTGTTATTTATTTATTTACGGTTACACTATCCCAGTGTCCATTCCTTTTTGTTTTTTGCATTATTACTTGTTCCATATCAAGCAAATACCTTTTCCTGATTCCCACCTTAAYCTTTTCGACCATGCATTAAAAAAATGTCCTCACAATTCTTACATAAGTCCCTAAATACCACAAATCAATGACAGTGTTATAGATGTAACATACCCCAGAAACTTTGACAAATTGTCCATCTCTTGCTGTTCGTAGCTCTGCGTCTGGATATTGAGCAATAAAGCCTGTAATAGCTCTCCTTCCCCAGACAGAATTCCATGTAAAGACAGCTGCAACAATACTAAAAAGCACCACCACAACAATGAGAAGGATAGGATTGCGGACAGCTCCAAGGATAAAACCACCAGCAATAAAACCCATCACAAACAGTAGAACCATTGCCCACAAAATCAGTTTTGGGAAGCTCTTGTGGAATGAATACTCATCCTCTTGAGTGAGCTTTGTCACAGCTTGGTTGTGTACAATTGATGCAGTATGATGTTTCATGGAACCCGTAGATTCTAGAGGACCAGATGCCTTTCGAGGAGCTCCAGAAGAATTCAAGGGGCCAGAAGAAATAGGACCAGAAGTTATCAAACCTGTGGCGGGAAGTACTGGTGCAAGAGGACCAGAATTTTGCCGGGAAACACCTCCACCAGCTTGAGGACCAGAAGACTTTTTCACTGGCTCACCGTGTTTGTTAAGCGGACCAGAATTAGACTTTTTCATGGAGGCAGAGCCAGAACCTCCAACATTAGATGAGGAAACCCTGCCCACAGAATTCTGCACGATTGGGCCAGAGTGGGATGCAGCTCCTCCAAATGATCCAGTCCTAGTCGGCGCACTAGTGATAGGTCCAGATTTCCGAGACCTTGACCCATCCACATGTAAATCAAACATCTTCCCAAGTTCCCCAGACTTTTTTATATCACCTCCTGTATACGGCATGGCCACTGAGCTCATAGTAGGTGGTCTTTCCTTTGGTTGTTCCGGGCGTCCTGACACATACAGCCCATTGCTGAGTTGATGGGATGGGAACCGTGAACCCATCAGGCTGGTCTCTATAATCTTCCAGAAGGTACAAACACCACTTCTAGAAAAGTGAGATTTCTACGAAGAAACTGCACAAGCAGGATTCAGTATCAATACACAGAAAGTAAGCAAAAACATGTCTAAGAAATACAGATGGCCGAACGATAATTCTACACAAGGAACCTTGAAAAAGAAAAGAAAAAAAAAATCATTTGTTTGACAAGTTCTGTGAAATTTCATAGGCTCAAGACATTTATTCTTGACTCAAACAAAATACAATCTACTGTAGCATAACAAAGACCACATAAACAAACAAATTCAAAGAACCCCAGCCAAAGGACTCCATCAACGATTGCTTGAATAGGAGCACAAGTAAAGTGGGCTCACATCCGAAAACAACAGGGCTGTATTCTACCGCCAGAGACTTGCCAACATATGTTAAATTTAATCCTTGCAGCTTAATCAGAATCTCTTTCTATTGTTCTGCATCCATTAGGATGATTTCAATCAAATTAAATGTTTGGATTAATGACATGGTCATGCTGTGATGCTACAAAAACTCAAAAGAAGTACATCCTAACTGATTTATGTTGTCAACCACGAAAATCATTCCTAGATCAATATCAACGACCACGCATAATTCGAAAACACAATACATACATCAATCTTGACTCTAACACCGTATACAAGCAATTAAAACGAGCAAAATTACCTTTGTGTCAGGATAGTGAACAGCACATTATTACTAGAACAACTCAGTAAGACCAACATAGTCTCACTAAAACTATAAGAAAGATCCAGTTGTGCCCCCAACATTCAAGATAATATTCATACCCAAAACCGCATTTTGGAGCAACTAACTAACAAGTCCAAATGTAGTAAAGCAGCAAAAACAAAACAGCTAAAGAAAAAAAATAAAATGGAGAAAATAAACACACTCAGTTCACAAACTTGAAGCAGACATTCAAGTATTAACCATACTACCATTCAATCAACAAGAAAAAAAATCAAAGCCCCAAASAAAGAACAACCAGAGATCCCTCAATAGCAGATCCAGAATCCAAATCTAGGGTAAAGGGAAAAACTTTGAAATAAAAATAAAAACTTGACAAGTAAAATGAAGCAAAACAAGGACATAAAAATTACCCACATTATCATTTCAACAAAAAAAGCAAGTAAATCAACAAAGATCAAAATACCCAGAACAAATAACAGTGCAATATAATAGAAATAGGATATACATATTTGTTTCTTTAATTACCAATATGAAGAAAAGAAGAGATTTTTTTCAGAGTTGAGTTCTCAAATCTGAAAACTTAGAAGTGCAGTAGATCCAATAGTAGAAGACCATGATATGACACCCCAACTGTGAAGCAAACCCAAAGAAGAAGAACAACAAACAAAGAGTAAGAGAGAGAAACTCTGAGTTTTTTAGAGAGAGAAACTGAGGTGGGTGTGTTTATTATTGGCTGAAAATAAAAAACAGTGATGAAAGAATAATATAATAATTATTGTAATGACACCCAAAAAATAATCAAAAATAATAATTTAATTTTTTAAAAAAAATAAAATAGAGTAAATTTACTGGCAAGGAAAGTTTGGAAACCGAAATGAAAACATACCCTTCACCTTCCTTCTACTGAGTACTGATGTTGTTTTTGCAACACTTTCTCTCTCCTAAACTTTCTTTCTCTCTCCTAAAGTTTCTTTGTTTCTCTCTCTAAAACACTCACTACTACTGAGTGACTGTCAAAAATTGACCCTCGTTTTACGCCGGAATATCTTAGACTGACAATTTCATTTTAATTGACATACAAGTATTTATTAAAGGAGAAATTTGGAAAAAGAAAAGATCTTTTATTGGTTGAGAGAAATTATGGGATGAAATGATGTTTATATTGCTTGCACTGTAAGAGGATTTGATTGGTTTTGGTTTTATTCAACTTGTATACACTTTGATTTACCATTATCTGTAAGATTTTGTGGCTAAATTGGGTTAACTTGTGTCATTAAACTGATTGATTTATGGTCTTCATTTTTGTGACTCACCCAATAAAWATATTTTTTAAATGGAAGGGATTAATAAGCAGKTTAAGAATTTGTGGGTAAGTGATTTGGTAAACTTTGTAATTATGGTAAGTGTGATTATGAAGGTAAATGAAGGGTGTCGATCTATTAATTCCACTAGTCTTTTTTGCCCCAACTATTTTCATGATTTGGGTAGAGGATAAAAATGGRGAAATAAATCATTCTCAATACTTTAAAAAAGATAAAGATTAATCTGCAAATACACTATACAAATGCCGAGATAATGTGTATGACATCACCAGTTGTGCCGTGTGTGGTACCTCTCACATTTTCATATTATATTTCCTTGTTTAGAGAACTATCATGAAAATTTGATTGTGGCTACTCCGTATATCGTATGATTAGTTGTACTATAAAATTTGCCCAAATATCGCATATATTTGGACAATAAAAATATATAATGGTTACTCGAAGTCAATATTTGTGACTTATATTTCTCTAAGGCAATATGTAACATAGATTACACTCAAAAGGTAGGTACACAAATCAAACATCTGACATAAAAGTAAAAAAGAATAATCAATTAAAAAATAAAGTGAAAAAAATACTTGCCACAATATAAGTACGTATAGGTAATATAAATGAAACACCAAGGTAGTGTTTGGCCTAGTTTCTCRAAGTGTTTTTGAACCTAAGAATTAGAGGTTTGGCCAAATAGGGTATTGGGTGTGTTTGGCCAAGCTCTTAAAATACAGTTTTTGTTTTTGAAAAGTAATTCTYGAGAAACTGTTTCTAGAGAAACACACATGAGAAATAGATAAGTTTGGCCATTAAATYATAGAAGTACTTTTGAAAATAAGAAACATGTTTATGTTGTTTGGCCCATCAAAGTTTCAATTTCAGAGAATTAGTTTTTATACTATTTTGATTATTTGGGTTTTCTAAGTGGGCAAACACTATCGCCACCACTTTGCCTCCACGTCGGCATCACCACAACCACTTCATCTCTCAACTGCACTCGTCAGCATCATCGACAATTCTAACGTACCCGACATACCTTATGAGAGATGATGAATTTGTGTGCTCGCAAACTTGCAAAGTTAGAATAAGTGGGTAATGAAATTTGATCTCACTTTAAGTTAATTTTAATGAAAGGTAAGTTGATCAMTTTTGGTTATATACATTGAATTGAACATAAGGAGAATCAATAGTCTAAGAATCGACAAAAGRTGAAGAAGATAAGGTTAAGTGGGGATATATTGAGTCATTTGTTTAAATTAAAGGGTAATGTTGTCCAGGAAAAAATCATTTAATTCCAGAAAAGCTCCCCGAGAAATAGTTGGAGAAGCTAGGATTTGGAGCTTCTACTTCTACCCTTTTATAAAAACTGTTTTGAGCTTCTACAAAAAGTGATTCTACTTTTAATTTTAGGGCATGCAATAGAATAGACCGTAAAACAATAATAACTACTCAAACCCCAATTAAATAAAACTAGTTTATTGACCCATTCTATGCACGGACGATATTTTTAGTTAGGCTTTATCTTTTGTATAATTTTGGAATTATTAAATAGAATAATTTGAAAAATTAAAACGCCTAAATATGAGAAAAATAAGAAGCAAAAACCAATTGTTTTAGTATAAAATTGTCACRAGATACCTTAAAAGATCTAATGGAAATTGAGTAAGAGGAGACATAATTAAAAAGTGTGAAATTGTATTTGGAAGAAATGAAAGGAAATGAAAAGATGGAGGAAGTTACTGTACAACTCGAAAGTTGACATGGAAATTAAAAAAAAAAGAATTTGAAAAGGATATAAGACTTTAGATGTTGATGTGAGAAAGCAAGGAATAAGAGTTTGTGAGGAGCTAAGAGGTGTCATGTGTCAAATGTATAATTGGGTGGGAGTTTTAACATAATAGGTATAGATGTGAAAGAAAATGACAAACAAAAAGAACTAAAAAAATGCTATAATTGTGATATCATGAAAGAGCAAGTGAACTAAAATTGTCTAGTTGAGACAAGTAGCTAAAGTTTATGTTTCCTCTCTTTCTCTCTTCAAAAACAAAATACCAACAACTCAAAGCCCTAGTATCTCCAGGTTGGGCTCCATCTGTAATAGGTGTGGGTCCCCCCTTGTCGTCGACGAGTCCTCGATCTATCGCATGCCAGAAGTTAGMCTGGTTTTGATAGACGATGCGTCGTCAATGAAGATTTTRAGTTGTACGACCTTCCTATTTTCCCGCTCGCCAGATTTTGGTCTTCCTTTGACAGTGCTGAGTCTMTTATGTTTTGAATGATGACAAACGGAAACACTGATACAGGAAATAAGACATTAAAAGTGTGAATATAATTGGTGGGAACCAGTTGTAATTAGAACGTTGTTTCCTTAAACAAGTTATTACTCATATGAGTTATCTATTAAACTAACTTGTCTATATGCAAGGAATAGTTGGATGTGTAAAGTTCCATGTACTGGTGGGGAACCAATAGGAACTGTTTTTCGACTATTATGCTRGAAAACAGTCACATACTCTTTATTGTGCATTAACCATGTTGCATGTGCAGTAATTGAGTTGATTTCGAGACTTGGAGCATGGAGGCCTTTCGAAGACAGTCAAAGAAAGAAGAATTGTTCATTATTGAAGTTATTCAAGGAAGCCTCRAGTCTTGAAGATTACATGAAGAAAAGAAGCAAAGTTTTGTACTTTATTGTATATCTAGGTTTTTCATGCAATGTACTCTGTAGTATGACTTGTATGTTTGGGTAATCTAAGTGCTTATAAATGTGTTGAGTTATGTTGTGAATTCTGGTACAAAGTTTGGAGCAAAATTCATAACATACTCAAAGTAGGGAACCAAGTTCACAACGTAGAATATCTTAGCTGTTTGCCTTGAAAAAGATTTCATAAAATATTTCTTCAAGATCTGTTTTATAAAATATTCTAACAGATGGATAATTAAGTGAATATACTTTGGATACCATAATACTAGGAGTATTTATCTTATTTGATTTTATTCTTATGATAAAACCGAATAAGATATATACTTTCCATAAATCACATAATTGTTTGTAGATCAAGTTTGTGTGATTTAAGGAAACTAGTGTTATGTATCCAAAGCCTATATATCTTCACTTGCTCGTCCATATTCCACATCTCTCTCACGTATCAAATTCGRGTATTATTTTTGAGAGAAAACACTTAAGCACAAAACCMTATGTCGAGTCATATACAAGAGCACCTTAGAGCGTAAACATATTCTCTTTATTAGCATTTAAGAAGTGAGATCAAAAAGAGAGAAAATTGCTATTGTAAAAGCTTTCAACAGAGGGGTTGAAGGCTGGGTGAGTGTTTGTGAGTTCAAACRCAATGGGCTTATGAGTGTAAGTTGAGTGCACACTCGGAGTAGAGTGTGGAGTGTACCGGTTCCCGGAGTAGGGAAACAGTAGGGAGTGTGTTATTTATTTTTCAGAGTAGATTAATAAAAGAACATAGGGTRGGAGGACGTAGGCCATAGTTGGCTGACCCTCGTTAAATCTTGTGTTTCCTTTATTGGTTTACTTATATTCCGTTGTGTATATGAACTAGCCCATCTGGTTCCTCCCATAACCGAGAATAAGGAAAAATTTACTAACAGTAATAAACACTCAATTCACCCCCCTCTTGAGTACTTTAGAACCTTTAATTGGTATCAGAGCCAAGACTTCTCGTAAAAGTAACATTCAGAGGAGTCAAGCATGAGTACTCATGATCCTAGTGCTATGGGCTATGACAACAAGACCCCAAAGTTCAACGGCAACAACTATGTTTAGTGGAAGAATAGGATCAGAAACATGATCATGGAATTGACTATGAGTGTTGGTTGGTGGTAAAAAACGGTCCTAATGTYATAGTGAAGACAGATGCTGAGGGAAACAAGATTCCCAAACTGTTGATTACAAACTGYTRGAGAAGAATGCCAAAGCAATGTCAATTCTGTAACAGGCTATAGGTGAGAATGAAAYAATCCGAATCGCTGGCTGTAGCAATGCAAAAGAGATTTGGGATACCTTCGAACTTGCTTTTGAGGGAACCAATGAGGTAAAAAGGTCTAAAATTAATTTACTTATGTCTAAGTATGAATTGTTTGCTATAAATAAAAAAATGAAAAGATCAATGACTGTTTTCTTAGATTTATCACAATTGTCAATGATCTTAATTAGATCTCTTGGTAAGAACTTTTCTAATGAGGATCTTGTGAGAAAAGTTTTGCGTAGTTTAACAATGCATTGACAGCTAAGGCAACAACAATCTATGAAGCAAAAGATCTGTCCACCTTATCTCCGGAACAGCTGATTGGTTCCCTCATGACTCATGAGATGTTGGTTGATTTTAAGTTTGAGAAGGAACTAGCCAGAGGCATGGCTCTTAAGGGAACAGTAGAAGAGGAAGAAGAAGAGATYGGCATGATTGCCAAAAGATTTGAGAGATCACTTCATGACCAGAGGATCAGAAGAACTTTAAAGGTAAGAATTTTAAGAAGTTTAACTCCTCTTCTGTAGGTTGCTTCAAGTGTGGAGATAAGGGACATCTTATTCGAGATTGTCCTAAGTAGAAGGACAAACAATTCCACTTGGTGATAAGCGAGCATTCAAGAATATTATGATAGCATCCATGTGGGGTGATTCTGACTYGGGGTCTGATAAGGATGAAGAATCACCTAGCCTATGCCCAACTGCCTTCACAAACATCAAAGGAGACAACWCTGACTCAGGAACCAGAGGGGGAACCAGCACATCCAGAAAGTGCTTAATGGCAAAGAAGGATGTACTGCATGAACACAAGGTAAACTTAGAAAAAGTTAGGGAAGATATGCATGAATATGATAGAGAAAACATGATTGCTTGTATTTGTAACACCCCAATAATTCTCTCCCTTTTTCCAACCATCTCAAAATATACTAGAGGAGAATTATTAAAGCGTTACGTGTGAAAATGTTTTGACTTATTCCAAATATTGAAGTGGAAAATAACCAAACTAAATAACAAAACTTTTAGGAAAACCAAGAGTTATAAACCGTACAACTTGGAACCATCATTGGCCCTTTATTCAAAACTATGAATAAATGTTTAAGCAAACTAACGGAACTTAGGAAATCATTTGAACCAATTATAAAAGATTATAGTTTTTAATCAAAGCATTAAATAGCAGTTCAAGAATTCAACACTCGAACACTCCCATAACCCCAAGTTCCAACGTTGCAAAAGCATTTGCATAACCCTCAACAACTAGCTCATATCTGTATAATCTGCCCCTCATAATTTCCGAATGAAATACGGAACATCACAGGCCCATCAAGAAAGAGAAGTGGACATCGCACAAAAAGAAATACGTCATCAGCAAAGCTGAGTACATACAACTTATGAAATGAGAAAACAAACAGACAACATCTCCCCTAAAAATGGACATACCAAGTTACGACTACTGATAAGAAACAAAGAGAAAACCCAATGGTGGTGTTCATAACCACTTGGTCACACGTTTAATATCCAATTGGACCAAAATAACTCAATTCCAAGATCACACCATACTTGTAAAATAGATTAGTACCTAAACAAATAATTTAACCAAGTTTCAACTCATGACTAAAATTATAGTTCATTTCTTAATTTCTAATTTGAGCAATAGACAAGGTTGTCTTCAACCCATGCTCCAATTTTGGAACATCAACTAAACACAAAGTGCCACTTCCTATACTTTACYTTCCCGTTGGAAAGTATTAAAAACAGATGGCGAAYGGGCACGACTTCGTCAYCATAGCTAGATGAGATCTCAACTAACCCCAATTTGGATAAAATCCTTTMTAAAAATACCCGGAGAGGGACTCGTTGATCAAACGAACCTCGGAAGGTCGCGAATAAAATCGCAACCCCAACCCTTGATTGTCAATATTCCAGATGTGCACAAATCYAGAGTTTTATTGCTCATTCATATTATATTTAACTGTAATTATTTATCAAATTCTTCCAACTTTCAAACAAGACCATAAACCACATGTACCAATTTAAGCATATACAATTCCTTTAATTAACAAACCTATTGGACAAATCCAACTGACCTCATCATTAAGACTTATATAATTCCMTTTACTCAATTCATACATTATGTCATGAACGAGTAATATAACAACTCATARAGCAACTTGTATGCTGGCTCCACTTAATTCATCCATATAATAAAAATCACCTCATGGAGCAATTTATACATTGACTCTACTTAACTCATCCATATTTAAACCAGTTAACCAATGACAAATGATCAATTAACAACTTCCATATATCAATTCTCAGGAGTAATCCAATTCTCAACATATTTAACCAAGACGCAAGTAAATAAATTACTCGTGTCTACCAAACAATTCCATGGGAGTTCCCCTACTCATGACACTAAGTTTTCAAACATTCTCAAGCATACATATAAATCAAGGATTTCGCATGTAGTACATACCTTGAAAAGAAAACAATACTGCAAGTTATTTTCACTTCAACAATCACTCAAGGAGAATTCCTCCTACAACCAAATAAAAATCAAATTATTTTCACTTCAACAATCGCCGCCTCTGTTCACCTCTCTTCTCGCCGCCTCTGTTCTCGTCGATACTCATCGCAACACCGCCGATCTCGTCGCCTTCCCCTCATTTGCGTTGCCGATCTACTAATTTTAATGGGTTTGTTGCCTTTTATTTTATATTTTCTGGGATTTGGCCGGTTTTTATTTTAAAGTTTTCAGCTGTTTTTTTGTAAATTTGATTTTGTTGCTGAATTTTTCGACCTTTTTATATTTTTTGTGTTTGTGAATTTATTTTCTTTTTTATGGGTTTGTGAATAAACCAGTAATCTAGAAAATCCTTTTTATTTTATCARTTTTCTATTTTTTTTATAACTTTAAATAAATTTTTTCGATTTCATCTTCTCCAAACCGATTCATTAGTGTGTTTTMGTGAAGGTGAGATCTGGGTTTTTTTTTGCTTTTTTTTTTCTATTTCGATCTTTTTCATTTTTTGATTTTTAGGGTTTGTTTCTCGTGTTTTTGTTTTAATCTTTTTTGTTTTTTCGTTTTAAATTTGTTTTTTTTTTTTAATTTTAAGGTTTATGATGCGATTTAGTTGATGATTTGAAGAATTAAGATGACGATGATGGTTTGAAGGTCTCAAGATGAAGATGATATTTTGATGATCCAATTTTTTTGTGTTGAATTTTTAATTTTTTTCTGGATAATGCCATGAATTTGAGTGTGTAGTAATTATTAAATTTCTTATGTAATTTTTAATGTACGCAAATCATTAACGTAATCAATATACATTATATACAAGTTTTTTTTAGTGTGATTTATATATGAATTTGGATGAATTTGAGGTTTACTGCTTTTGAATCTTATAAAAAGAAGAAACGATATTACTGTGATGAGCATAATTTTCGTGAAAAAAATAAAAAAAAAGAAGAGATACAAAAGCTGCGGTTTTTTGGGTTGAACAGCAGCATTTGATGTATCAAAAGTTGCGGTTGGGCCTTAAAAACCGCAGCTTTTGACATCAAAAGCTTTTGATACATCAAATGCTGCGGTTTTGAACCACAACTTTTGTTAAATTTTCTCAAAAGCTGCGGTCTCAAAAGCTGCGGTTCAAAATCGCAGCTTTTAAGCCCTAATTCACCGCAGCTTTTAATGTTTTTACTGTTAGTGTCCTAACACAAGATTACAGTATTATATATTTCCTTGAAACCCCTTAAAACCTTTAGAAATCAATCTCAAGCATGTTTTMAAGACTAACTTCAATGCTTATACAATAAACCATTAGTTTATGTCTTTAAAACCTTAAAAACATATTTTTCAATAGTTAAAAATCACTTTGAATATGTATAATAAATCAGGAAATTTGTTTTCATAATTGAAAATAAACAAATGGCTTAACAATTCACACAACATGTTTTCTATAATTATTATAGGGCATAACTCAACAAATGTTTCATAATACATCAGTTACCCAATAATTTAGAAATTGACTGCATTAATTAAACTTTTCAAAACTTGTACGGAGTAAAAAATACATTCTTTTATGCTTCAATAAATCAAAGTTTGAGGAAAACATATGCCCTAATCAAAATCATGCTTTAAAACCCATAAAATCAATTATTAGATGCTTAAAACTCAATTAAAAATCTTTAAACAAATCTGAAAATAATATCATGGTAATTAGGTTTATAAATCATTCTGAAAATATCATAATTAACATATATTTTTGTGCCAAATATTTTTAATTAATTTTAAGCAGAAAACATATTTCGTAATCGAAAATTGTCAATCTGATGTAATACTTTATTAAAATACTAAAACTCCACGAAAATTTATAAAAATTTAACACAAAGTGTATAACTGTATATATAATATCCACACAAATTTTTTTCGTAAATTATAGTTGAACATAAAAATAAAGAAAAATAAAAAACCGAGTCAGCAACTCGAAAAATAGTCCATTCGAAAACGAATTTATTAAAATAGTAAATCTGCTTGGAAAATTCTGACAATTTTATGCAAGGTGTATAATAGTATGGAGATCACTCGACAAAAGTTTCGTAAGTTTTTGACATGTMGAAAAATAACAAAAAATCAAATACTARGACTGACAACAATTCGAAAAGTAATACATAAAAGGTTTTATGATTTTTACCAAAATTAAGCAACAAGGCAACAAGAGGGAGAGGAGTGGCCGACCAGCTAGTGGTGGCTCCACGGCAGCCCAGTGGCGGTGCAGCGAAGGAGTGAGAGAAAGCGCTTGAGGGAGGAGAGAAAGCATGAGGAAGGAAAGAGTAGAGACGTCAAATAGATCAGGTCGGATCGATCATTAATAGGTTCAAGTCAACAGGTTCACAGGTCAGCCAAACCTAACCCGAACCTAACTTGTTAAATTTGCAGGTCGGGATTTTGAAACCTAACCTAACCTGCTAAAAAACCGAGTTGGCCTGATTTGTGATCTGTTAACATAGGTAAGTATATGAAAAAAAATCTTTCATAATATATCTGAAAGAATTGAAACCAAAGTGTTCAAACATACCAACAACGGTACTACTTAGTCTTCCAAGTTACAAACCAAGTTAAAAAACAAACCAACAAAACTAATAATTAACCTTACAATCCATGTTTTTTCATTTTATCATWGAAGTGGCAGGTCATTTCAGGTTTATTTCAGGTTGGACTTTTCAACCCGAACCTAACCCGTTTCACTGCATGTTAGGTTCAGGTCGACCCATTGAAACATTCAGGTCGAAAATCTCAACCCAAACCACTAATTTCAGGTTAGGTTCAGGTCGTGTTAGCAGATCAGGTCAGCTTTTGACTTCCCTAGGAGAGAGTAGTTTAGGGTTCTTTTTTTTGAAAATGTTATGCGTAAAAACAAGGAAGAAATTAATAAGTTTCCCTATAAATTGATTTAGGTTTTGAAACAAGTTTAAATTAAATACTTTATTTTATTTTGAATAAATAAATAAGATAGATTTTTTTTATCATAAAGATACTATTTAAATAGGGGATAATAGAATTCAAATAAAATAAACTACTCTCACTGTATTTTTATTAAATGTGACTGAGCTGGATATAAAATTTCTAAGTTGAAAATATTTATATATTCATAAGAAAATATAATTCTATTTATCTTTAATTTACGGGGGATTACAGTATTGATTCTTTATTAGATGAATGCTACAAACTGGCAAAAGAGAACTTAAAGAAAAACGTATTGAATCGCTGTTGCCAGTTGTGATCACCTAGAAGAAGTTTGCCATGAACTGAAAAATCAAGTAGCAGAACTAGAGGTTGAATTGGRGAAGTGTAAGTTGGAACTAGAAAAGGCAAAATCCTCTAAATTAATCTATCTTAGTGATGGTGAAGAAGATCTATTCTCCCGGTTCCCTATARACATATTAACCACTAGTGAAGTTCTTTATTTTTCAGCAACTAGAAGTAAAGYAAAAATTCCAGTAGTAGATCTTCCTTGTTGAAAGCCTTTAAAATATTGGCTCGCAACTGAAACCGCGCTCCCTTTGGGTCGTTGTAACTAAACCAAAGAGAAGGGTTGCAAAATACTATTTGTAAAACCTTAACTATTCACTACACTAGTGTAGTGGCAAGTAAAGGGTCGAACCACAAGGAAGGCTTGGGGGAAGTGCTTGAGTAAGCCAACTAAGTTTGGGGGTTAATCTAGAATTTTGATTGGAAATAGCTAAAACTAGAAGTAAACTTGGGAATAAACGATTTGAAATCAAAAATCACAAACACTTAGGAACACTAGGTTGCCCAACTATATAATAAATATGTATGCCACACAAAGTGATAATCTCAATTCAACATTAAGGGTAATTATGATCTTAGTCTAGCAAAATGGTTGGAATCATCTCCCAAGTCATCCAACACTACCAAACTTGCTCAAACCAAAGTCCCCTTTAAGCTCTCACAAGAAATAGTAAAAAATTGATTAAACCAATAMCCTAAACAACCCCTCCAATCCCTTGCAAAGGTTGAACAAGGCAAACTCTCTCTYTCTCTCTCTCTCAAAGCCTTGGGTGGCTAAATCCAAAACCAAGCAAGATTGAGAAACCACAATATTAGGAACAAAGATAGTTGAAATGAGATGATTATATCATTTTGGCATCAATTGATTATAGTTGGGCTCCCTAGCATTCCTAAGCAAGTAAACTTTTCACAAGACATTGTAGGAACCAATGAAACAACAAAAATAGCAAGTACAAGCATGGAAATAGCCATTGAAGCAACAAAAACCAAACAAAATAGGGTGTTAAAGAACTTGCTCAAATCTAAACCAAATTCAACAAAACAAAGTGTAAAAGACTCACAAACACTAGGAGATTCTATCTATTAACAAAAGAAATCAAAATTGAAAGCAATAAAGAAGACCCACAAAAACCTAGAATTTGAATTATGCCAAAAACATGAAGTAAACGGAATTGAAACTGAAAACAAATGCTAGAAATGGAATTACCTCGAAAAATCGATTGAATAGCATATAAAACTTGCAAGAAATGATTGAGAATTGAAGAATCTAGAGCCAAATCAATGTTAAGAACACTAACTTTTTCTCTCCTAAAACCAAGAACAACGATGAAGATGAAATGAAATTGTTGAGAGAAAACTAATTAAACTAGAAATTCTGAAAAATGTAAATTCTAATTGCTACTCACTACTTACTTCTTACTTACTAACTACTTACTTCTTTGTTTTCTCCTAAAACTATATATACAAACTCAATTACAAAGCTTATAATAATTACAAGAATGCCATTACTAATTTCCACATGTGCCAAATACTCCTCAAAAGTTAAGTCAACGATGGTCAAAATGTCAAGAAGTCAACAAATTCGGAGAGACACCTAGGTGCCGGCTGGTAGGGGAGGCGCAGGCCGAGGCGCGGGCGCGTAGGAGTATGCGCGGGCGCTTAAAAACGCTTCTTGAAAAGCTGCAGGCGCGGGCTGGATATGCGCTGGTCAAGGCACAGGCCGCATTTGGATGCACGGGCCGAGGCGCTGGCCATCCATTCCATGCGTGCACGCTCGAAATGCTACTATTAGTGGAGGAGGATGCAGGTGCGGGCCATATGTGCGGGCCCATGCGCGGGCCAACAGGTGAGGCGTGGGCCAGACTTCATATGTGCACACGCTTGTTTTMACTTCTGGAATTGAGGGAGTCTCTGTAGGCGCGGGCCATATGCACGGGCCAACCAGAGAGGCGCAGGCCATGGCGCGGGAATGGACATAACTTTTCGCTCGCTGATTGGAGTGCAACTTATAATATACCGTTGGAAAGCTCTTGAAGTCTACTTTCTAACGCAAAAAGTTTCATATGCAAATTCAAATGTTGCAGAATAGATGGCCGAATTAATTGTTAGCGTTTAAGTTAAACGCTAAGGCTCAGCTTTCGCAAATACAACCACGCAACAATAAACAAGCACAAAACTAGCATGCACAACCTTAGGCAACTTGAAAACACTCACAACACTTGCATTGAGTGATAAGAATAGAAAGAAAGGAAACAGATGTGAAAACCTATAAAAACCACCGAAAACCAACAAAACTCTAAAAAACATACAAGTGGAAAACCAACCGAAAGGCTAGTTAAATGATATTGAAAACACACAGTGGCCCAAATAAGGAAGAAATTAACTGCCTAAATATGACCATTTTCCACTTATTCAACTCCCCCAACTAGGACCTTTGCCGGCCTCGCAGCAAAGTGAAAAAAAGAAAAAAAAAGGAAAGAAGAAAACTAACATAACTCACTTTCATAGAATTACGATCACTTTTACAACTATGAGCAGCCCTTTAAATCCTCAAATCGCTAAGAAGACGAGGAGGTCTGTGAGGGTTTCCAAAGAGAAGATCCACAACTCCATAAATAAGAAGAATCAAGAAAAGTTTCAGAAACACAAGAACACAAGTGGAAAAACAGAAAGAAAATGAAAAATGTGGATAAAAAAATGAGATGTGCCTTAGATGGATTTCTCGGACTTTTAGGACGCTAATAAGTATAAGTATATCCCCCCAACTAGAGTAACAAGCATCAAATAGATATCACGAATTGTGTGCAACTTACAAAGCTTGCAATGAATCAAGTCATTCTACTCTCTTCCTTCTCCAAAACGACCCTCCTTGGCTCAAGACAAACCAAGCTCGGTGACGACTCATAGCTCAAAGAATTGGATAGAGAGATCTACAAAGGAGTTAAAGCACATTGCACTAGACATCCAAAATGAACAATTTGACTCCTCCACCTTTGTGACTCAACTCCAAAAGTCAAAGGTCTTTCAGTTGTAATGTATAGCTAAAGGTTGTGAGATAAAATTATTTGGCTTTGTGTTACCTACACAAGTGAAGTTCACAAACACCAACCAAACTTTGGATTGAAGTGATCCAAATCACATCACTCACACACTTGGAGGCAAGTTTATAGCACACTTGCTTTCTCCCATACAACTGCTACACTTGAACTATTTCCCTTTTCGTGCATATCTTGGACTTTTCTTTATTTTCTGTTTTTTTGTTTGTTTTTGTGTGCACTTGGAAATAACTTTGCAATACTATTGCATTTCACTTACACACTTTACAACACTTTGAGCTTTATACACTAGCCTATAACAAACTCAAAAATCACACTACTTGTCTTCTAAAGTCAAAACATGTGAGAATTTGGCTAAGAGTACGTAAGGGCTAACAAAGATAGGAAAGCTCAAAGGGTGCCAAAGGTGAATGAAAACCCAAATTTGTTCCCAATACGTATGTGGAACAAGAAATAAAAGGCAAATGAAAAAGGAAAACAATTTGAACCCAAAACCCGAAATGATTGCCTTATCATCCCTCAGTATTCAGTCAGATCTCGGAAACCACAAACAATAGTTAAGAAGAGTCAGTGCAAACACTCAATTATTGTGGAATTTGACTTGAATGTGCCTACTGCTCTAAGAGAATTCACACAACCACAAGGTCTCAATGTATAACTAGAATCACCAACACACAGAAAATTGGATTCGGCGACCGTCCTCACCGAACGAAAATCGGTTGTAACATGTTCACCGACCGATTTTCGATCGGTGAAGCGGTCGCACCAAAGATCGTTAGTAAAAAAATCACCGATCGAAAATTGTCGGTGAGGTCTCACCGACCGATCACCGACCGAATTTTCACCAAGTAGAAGTTAAGGTAAACTCCGTTATGACGCGAAAAAAGTCGTCGTTGTACAAACAAACGGTCGGTAATGTCGCTTTCCCTCAAAAAAATTTGGAGGGAGACTAGGATTACCGATCGAATGTTCGGTCGGTAATCCTAGTCTCCCTCCAAAGTTTTTTAGAGCCTGTTTTATTTCCGACTGCTAGGCAGTTGGTAATCTACAATTTCAGATAAAAAAAAGGAACAGAAACTAGCATATGCATTATGCAAGCTGGTTTCTGTCCCTTTCTGACATACTCTTATATTATATACTATTAATATATATACACTTCGTAGAATCCATTAACAACYGGTTTCTATCAAGAGTACAACAAACAAATAACAATTTGACAATACAAGTATACAACAAAGCCTATAAAAAAAACTGATGGCCAATTCGTCATGCTTAAACAACTTCATTCTCGAATTCACACTTCATACTTGTTTGTCTGAAAGAAACCAAAGAAACACAAAAAAGGATTACTCCTGATTGAAACATAAACCATCAATTTACTCTAATAATGTTGTGACACTTCAACCAAACTAATAATGTTGTGACACTTCAACTCAAGTATACCCATATTGTATATTGTAGAGACGCTTGTCACTTCAACTTATACCCATGGCAAGGAAAGCTTTTATTTTTAACTTGAATAGAAAGGATTAAAGGTTAACAAATTTATAATCAATGCAACAAGAACATTKTAATTGCAGKTCGAAAATAACAAGCAAGACRCAATCAGTCCAAGACATACACTGATACACCAAGCAAAGCTAACTTATTGCTGWTGTGGTACATGATTTAAAAATAATTTAAAGATGAATACAACTACAGCCAAAAATCTTTTTGCGAGTACGAGAACCCTATGTCTTGCACACACAATCAGCTATCACCACAAGGTATAACCTTTTAGCCTCATGCAAAATCATACAAAGAAACCAAAAAACCTCTAAATCTTCACTAAAAAAGAGATATCACCTTGCATGATTTAAATTGAATACACACCTGAATGAAAAGATGATGGGTAAACATTTGGGTGGAAGAAACCTGCAGGAAACTTGCACTTAGGAGTTTTGCTGGGGTACTCTTCAGATATATGCAGTGTTAAAGGATAGTAGCTGCCTTCCAATCAGTCTGATAATAAAAAAGAAAAAACTAACGAGAATTAAGCTGCTCAACAAAGACATAGCAATAAGCAAAGATTTATAGTGTATACAAGTAATTACATTAATAGTAAAAACAAAAAACAAAATACTTCAACAAATCGATGAAAATCAGAATAATTTGAAAAAAAATAATTAAACGCCTTCAGTAAGAAAAATTAAAGAATAGGCATACAATTTGAGGAACAAAGAAACATTTGGCAACATTAAAAAAAATTATAAGACACCTTCAGTAACAAAAATCAAAATCAAAGAATAAAAAAATGATTTAAAAAGTAAGAAGATAATAGGTTCACCTTGAGTGGCTAGATTGGAGGGCATAAGSGAAGCAACAAGATCTGCACAACGAAGTAGATTCATTAATTAAGGGAAGAAACAACATCATGAGTGAAATTGTGCAAACTAAAAAGTTGAAAGATGAAACCCTAACTTTGAATACAAATGACAAATTTTCAGTTCACCAGTAAACCAATACTCACAATTGTAGTTCAACAATCTCCAACATGCAATTACTAGATTAACAGAAAAAATAAAATAAAAACTGGAAATTGAAGATAAAAAATGGAAAATTAAAAGAAAAATAAAAAAACATATGGAATGAAAACAAGAAAGGGGACCTCAAAATGAAAAATCGAAGAAATGCAACAAGAAACGAAATGAAATTTGTATGAAAATTAAACAAACACAATTACTAGATCTGAAGAAATCTCGCAAAATCAAACAAAATATTCAAAAAAAAACAAAATTAAAAACAAACTCTAGATAGAAAATAAAGAAAAAAAAAAATTCAATTTTACAATTCTTTTTACAACAAACCCAAAAAACCCTCCAAAAATCGATTTAAAAAAATTACAAACCCAGAAACCCTTATTTTGACCATTAAAATGAAAATTCGTAAAATGAAATCTCAGAAGAAACGAATTTTCAAAAGAAAAAAACAAATTACTAGATCTAAAAAAAACGAAATAAAGAAAAAAAAATCACAGTTTGAGAGAGATGAATGAAAAATGTAAGATCTAATTAAGAAAAGGAAACAAACTAACTAACTTAGAAGAGGCAATTGGACGGCTGACGTTTGCGCCGCGTCGCGCCCCTCGAGTTGTGGTAAGTTCGCGTCGTTGTCGACGTCCCTTCTGGTTGAGAGGATAAAAAGAGAGTGAGGATGAGAGTGAGTATTGAAGAGAGAGTTCAGTATTGAGAGAAAGAGATGAGAGAAGATGAATAGGAAAGATGGGAGGGGTTTGTAGGTAAAACGTGACTTGTGAGTTGTCACTTTGTGAATACCGAGAGAGTTGATGACAGTCATTCTTTTTTCTTAAGCCCTCGAATTGAAAAAAATTAAAACGTCACCGAGCGAATAATCCGGTCGTCTACCGATTCAGCCGGTAAATTTTTTTGTAGGGTTTTGATTTCGCAAAGGAAAAAAAAAACAATCACCGACGAAAAAAACGTCCGTAACACCACCGATTTTTGGTTACGATCTTTAATACCGACCGTTCAATCGGTAATCCTCACCAAATTTTTTCGTCCGCTGTCAGGCGTGGGTATCACCGACCACAAAATTTTCGATCGGTAAATTCGGTCCCTTAGGCAATTTGTTGTTGTGCAAACTAATTTCCTATCATGTACCAAGCTACGCCACGATTGACTAGAAGCTCACCACCTGTGGAAATATCTCATGGCTCTGCTTGTTAAAGCGTGTCCAATCAGAAATAGATAACCTAGGAAGAAACTTCATGAGTACTTTATTATGAAAATGAGTGCCGTTGGTATTGACAATGTAGGACCTGCAAGGTTCTGGTTGGGGAGAAAATGAGTTTCTTAAAACTCAAATCCCATCAATTATCCTAATCCAAACACTAAACTATTACGTACTTGCTTGAAAACCAAAAAGAAAGAAAAGAGCTGAAAAAGCATAAGAAAACAAAGGAAAAGCAAAGGAAATGAAAATGTTTTTGACCATTTTTTTTCCATTTTCGAATTTTTTTTGTGATTTTCCAACTTTGGCACCTAAAAACACAAAGGTACACAACACATATACTACAAACACACCAAGAAATATGAAAAATCCTAGGAGAATAAAGGAAAACTGGAGATACTATCACACTACAATCTCTTTTTATCATCCTTATCGACCCAAATTCTACACTCCTTGATCAATCAAGACACTAACAAGAGTACAACCGTCAAGACGCGCGTAATCCGACAACCGTCATGCAAACAAATAAAGTAAATTATTTGTAAGGACAACCCTACGACGCCGCAAGCCACATAATCCGAAAGTGTCTCCAAGGTTAAAAGAAAAATTCTAAATCACCATCACCCTATAATCATAAACTAACAAAGAGATCGAAGTCTGGAGTCAGAATACTTACAAGCCGCATCCAACGCAATATAAGCACAGAGCCCCAAAATCGGGGCTCCATTCCAAGCTTGCGACTCCAAAAAGAAAAAAACCAACTCCCAAAACACAATATACCAAAACCAATAATACAAGTCAAAATACACAGTAACACCACATGTCAATCCAGATAAAAGTAACTCATTATGGAACTCTCCCCCAACTATAAATGAACTCTCGTGTTAGAGTTCAAAAGAATACTCATTAGGGAAGGAAAAGATATCACAAACATGGCAACTAAGTACTTAACCTCCTCATTTTGAGGGTTGGAAGGCGATGAGGACCGAAGTCCAACACTCAATCTACCCAGCCCAATATGTGGTTCTGGGGTATATGTGCGGCTTAGGTCCTAATCATAGCAGAGAGAGGTAGGAGGACCGTGAGGTTCCGAACCATATTAGTAGTTGGGAGGAAAGTTATAATAATGATCGGTCATCCTATCTCTCGCTTGTGCTACGAGATCATAGGGATAAGAAGGATCCCCTCGAAAATCTTAACCTCCCATTTGATGGTAATCAAAGGGAGGGAATACTTTATATTYGTAGGCGTTGGTATCCAACGTCCMCAGGCCTTGCCAATAGGGGTATACTCCCCCTTCACGGGCAATTGAATTGCCATCATCGTCCACCATCTCCAGAGTCCAATTTGGGAGGGGTCCCAATTGGGCCGGGGAGTGTGGATAATTAAGGTAAGGGGAAAGAATACCCTCATCCACATCCTTTTGAAAATTTTGAAACTCGGAGTAGGATGGAGTGGCAAACACCGTTTCATTAGCCTTATGGAGCCTTTCCACTTTTTTAAACAAAGAATCAAATTTCTAAATAAATTCTTTGGAAAGGTTCACAGTAGGGGGAGTAGTAGTAGAAGAAGGAAAGTTAATTAGAAGATATACCTCCCTCCGTATCGGAGGGAGGACGAGGTCGCTGACGTTAGCGACGTTGCCTTGGTTGGGCAAAAGGAAGGTCCTCCTCTTGTTGTTGTTGTTGTTGTTGTTGTTGTTCATCTTGAGATGGGGGTGGAGCGGAGTTTAGCGGGGTGGCTCCAAAAGGAAGAGGAGCAATATGGCAAACACCTCTATTTGCACCCATTCTTGCCTCGTGCTCGTGGCCATAGAGATCCTCCACTGGAATTGTCTCCATTGGAGTCCTCCATGGGAATTGTGCACCCGTCGGGGGTCGTGTCATCCTCTCAAAAGGAAGAAGACACCATGGAATTCTTGCACCTTCCATATGTCCTTCTTGTTGTCATGATAATGGAGGAACTTCATTTGAAAGCACTCGTCCCTATCCATATAAGCATGAGTGGAGAGGGGGGAGCAAGCCGACGTACACATCCCTTTTTTCTCAAGATGAGGAAGGCAAGCATGGATATCAACCCCCCACATTGAATTGTGCCCACATTGTTTGGATTGTGGGTGATTTTGTTGAAGTGATCGGCCCACACAAACCCCCAATTGATTTTCTCCTTCGGATGTTTGGGGTTGAAAATTGAGGCCCCTTGACTACCCTCCAAACAATATAAAGCTCAACTGCGGTTATCTTCCCAATTTCTTGCCACTACTACAAAAAAAGCCTAAGAGATTGGTTGAAAAAAGCCAAAGAGACCGCAAAACAACCGGACTCTAGATGATAGGGCTCTTAGGTAAAGAGACCGATTATTATTTGTGGTCTCTTAAATCAATCAAAGAGATCGGTGCTAAGCAAAAACCGGTCTCTTTGCACATAGTCAAAGAGACCGGTTCTGACGTATATCAGATCTCTTTGTTACCCACCTAAGAGACCGATTCTAATACATAACCGTTCTCTTTGGTAGATATTTTTTTTTAAAAAAGAAAGCTGGCCCCACTTACATCTCATTATGCAAGTGGGCCACCTAAGAAAATGCAGACTGGAGATCGGTTTTTAAAATACGGTCTCTTAAATTRATTTAAGAGATGTGTTTTTAGGGACCGGTCTCTTAGATGGATTTAAGAGACCGGTTAATGTGAATATCCGGTTTCTTAAAATAAGAGACCGGTGACTTCACTTAACCGGCTTCTTAAAAATGGTGATTTTGTCCATTTTTGTAGTAGCATGCCTAGAAAAGAAGATTGGGGCAAAGATGCGGTGAAAACAGCGGATACCCACATGAATGATCTCGGAGAAGCGGGAGTTGTTGTAGAAGTCTGCCACTCCTTGAGTAATCTCACTCTAAAAAGTTTGTTGCTTGAACCCTCGGACAGAAGAGTAATTCTTCAAATTTTTTAATTTAGCCGAAGGATCAAACCCAAGWAGTTGGTTCAATTGCGCAATGGTCAACGTGTAAGTTTTGTTGAACATGCGGAAATGAACCATTTCACCCTTCTCATTGTATGTGAAACTCGACATAAACTCAAGAGTGAGTTGAGGACATGTCAAGGGTGGAAGGATCGCCTTCGGGTTCTTCTCAAAAACTTGAGGCAMATACTTGGCAGGGATTTGAACGTTGAAAAGAGAACTTAGGCCCACATTTGCTAWGAACRACTCCACATGAGCCGTAATACCAAATTCCTCAAAGTGGGAGGATGACAAAAGGACGTGGTGTTAATTCGTTGCGTTAGGAATGAATTGAGCCTTTCCAAATACTCTCCACTTGCCTAGATATCATAAGCTCTCGGCACTATTGAGGTCGTGGAATGCAAGTCATCCTCCTCTTCTCTTGGAGGACGAGAGGAGGAGGAAGGCTCGTTTGTAAGCGGTCCGTGCCTTCTTGGAGGATTTGCGGCTAAAGATGTTTAGTGCCAAACTCATGTTGGATATGTACCTACAAGCCAAATAGAAGTAAAAGGATCAAGCAACCATYAAATGAAATAATAAGCTCTCAAGTTCACATCAACAACTCCCTCAAGTTCAAAATTATTCCACCAACAACAACTTCTTTTCATTACAAGAACCCAATGTAAATAATTTAAATAAATAATTAAATCAAAAGGCACCCTCTTATTTTACCACCTCACTAAAACTAAACTTACWAATGAAATTTTCTTCTAAAATGAGCTTAAAAGAACAAAATTCAATATATAAAATCATTCCCAATCAAAAACAAAAAGGGAAAGTGTCATACTAATACAAGGTCAACATTCCCACTTAAAACCAAATTTCCCCCTTTTTTTTTACTTTGGCCAAATGTTTTTTTTTCGGAAATTTGGAACCCTTTCAATTGCAAACAAAGGGCCCCAATTCAAAACAAAAATCAACCATA
>SNQN01002429.1:33539-74498 GCA_008642245.1 Bassia scoparia | reverse complement strand
CTAATCGACTCCGAACAGCTAATTACAACGCGACTCTTTGAGAACAGAAATTGATGCACATATACCCTTTTAGCTTTCTTAGTATAACCACCAGTTGTAAAAACGGGTACCTGCGTATAGCCTATCTACTATTACAGGACAAAAGTGCTGTTGTCAATATGTGTCTTTTGACTACCTATTGAGTTTGTCGCAGACTGTTCACTCCGCTTGCGGCAACCAAAGGCAGCTTCACGCTGCATCTTAGTCCCAACTTATTCGAAGGGCAGAAGGAGTATTACCTGTGGTTGCTGTACCACCAGTTGTTCCTCTACTTGTTTATTATATTGTTATAATATATACTATATACACTACATTACATATACACTAGAATACTCATATCTACTAATATATATAATAGTATAATATATACTACTATACTCATTATAATATATATGACTATATACTATACATACTTAATACTACCATATACCACTAATACTACTATATTATCTCATATATACCACACTATCTATAATGAAAATCTCCATACAATAATACTACTTTCGGATGGTACTTCCCTCATTAGCTCGGATAATTAGCTCAATTATAAATAATATTTTATACCTAAATCTCTCCATACTAATACCTAATTTCTACTTCCAAAACCTGATACATACCAGTCACATCTTGCTATTAATATCTAATCTTTTCTCTTTTTTTTTAAAAAAAACACAACATTTTACCCCCCAACCACACACCCTAACCTGGCATACCATCCCATATAACCATCTCCACCAAACCAAACCACCGCCACCCCCGCACACCCAGCCTTTCCATCGCCCTTAAACATACACCAGCATGACATCAACCAAACACTAATTCACATCAATCCCGCAATCACCCACAACTCCGCAAACTCACAAACACCAACGATCTAACAACCACCGGTAAGTCACCACAACATTACTCGAATCAGATTCGACACCTGCCACCCCACAACCAGTACCCCAACAACCCAAATCTGCCACACCCAAATCATGCACAAACAAGCATGCAAAATTCGGCCAAAATTACGAACTTAGAATTGGGTGTGGTACGAAAATTGCAAATTGAAGGAGGAGTGCACGGGTGCGAGGAGGTGGTAGCGAGGGAGGGCTATTCGAGGAGGTAGTATGAAGGAGAGGCGTGGTGCGAGAGACGCAATAGAGGCAGTGCGAAGGCGGTTAGGTTTGATTTCAAGTGGAATTAGTGGTGTTGAGGTTTGATTTTGGAGTTTATAGGTGGTTTAGGATCTTATATTCGTGGTGGGATGGCTAGGATTTACATTTGGGGATTGGGCAGTGACTGGAGTGGTGGTCTGCTGCGTGGATGGTGGGCGAGGGATGGGTGGGTGGTTGGCCCAAGACAGAAGGAACGTGGGCATAGTGTTTTGGTGAGTTATCTGAGTGAGGGAGGGGCGGTGGTCTGCTGTGGTAGATGTGTGGTTCGTAGAGAGCCAAGGAAGGAGAGTAAATAACCACCCAAAAATGAACAAATCAGCAGCTCGCAAGTGTATAATTTGACTTTTCACAGGTTTACACAGTTAATTTTTACCGCGTCATAGTGCACATATGAAGATTAGGGCTAAAGTTGGGCTATTCTTTGTAACTATTACCTTAAAGCTGGATTATGGGCAGGGAAGACCACCCGAAAGGTGCGGAATTCATTATGTGAATTTTCCATGTAAATATAACTATATCATACCTACTACCCTATACCCTAACTATATAACATACTATCCTATATACACTATACTTACACCTACTATACTATACTATCATATACTATACTATATATCTATTATATATATAATAATTATTGTATTGCATTTTTGTCAGATCTGGTCTAGCAAGTCAAGGTTCCAATGTTCCATATGTAGAAGTCTCATTTCTCTTAACTTTGCTGTTTACTCTAATATTGCGAAGATATTCATTCTTTCACATTATTTTTCATTAATATCTACAGAAATATAATGTTAGAGGTTCTAGATTCCTGACAGTCCCTTCATAGTCTACTCAAACTCTACTTTCATCAAATTCTATCTTTTTTCTCAGCCCTACCATATTCAAACTATACGGGAGCGTAGTCAGTGGGAACCAAGTGAGCACAGCTAACCCGAAATTTGATTGTATCTCATTTTCTGAGGATTAGTGATGCCTAACTTGACCAGGCTGTTGCATTTGAATCTGGTAACTGAGCCATATTTGAGGTATCACAACTATGTGCAATGTGTTGTTTAAAATATAGCTATTTTACTGGAGAAAGAATCTGGATTTCGTCTTAAGTGATTGACCACCCAGTGGTTTAATTTAGCAATTCTAATCCAGAGATTCTCACACTGACCATCTCGCACATCGAAATTACTTCTCATCACGATACCACTCTCAACTATGTAAGGGTCACTGGTTTTCTATGTGGATACACACCCCCCCATTCTGACCCCCTATCCTCCTATACGTATCCTACCCTCTTTTTGCGTATCTGTGCACGGACAGGCTAAGGGCTCCTTATCTACCTTAATTCATTTGTTCCTAAGAGCCCTATCTAAGTAAGGCAAAACAAAAACAAAACAAAAAAAGCAGTCTCTCTGCTGCTGTGGACAGGTTAACCTTGGAAATTGACATCCACCTGACTAGGCCTTAAACTACCCTGATACATGGCGTTGTTTGCAAGTTTGGCTTTTTGGTATTAGGTGCTTCATATTAGCCTGGTGCTGCTCCTGCTTCATGGTTAGTACAAATATAAAAGTGGTAACTTAAGAAATATATAGTAGTGAAGGTAGGAGATTTGTATTGCAATCTTATTAAAGTACACGGGGATCAATAATAATACACATACACTCAATTCTCTCTTTTGTTGAATGAGTTTCATGTGACACATTACTCAATATAATATGGATCTAGCCAAATTATTCCATCCTCTTGATTGGAACCCCTTGTCCTTTTAGTTGTCACCCACCACACTCTTCTTGTTGCGCCGAGAGTAGTCCAGTTATAGGGATTAGGTGTCTCCTTGACTGTTCGCTTAGGTTTGTATAAGTGATTGGACCTATTTAGATTGAATGGAATCGGCTTATATCACAGTATGGCTTATGGAGAGTGATTGTCTATTAAAAGTCGTTTGTAGACTAAGTTGTGGTGGTAATAGGATTCAATATATTAGACGTAATTAGGGCCAAAGGCCACAAACCCACTGAATCAAAGCCTACCTCTGAGCAGTTTTTCATTTTGGCCTAAAAGACTGTTCTCTCAGCCCTCTTAAAAAGTCATCTATGAACAGTTTTAGATTGTTATGAACAAAGAGAAAAATTCATTTAACAAACAGGCGCTATTAGTGATGACATATTTGTGTGTTTAAGATGAAAGTTGCATCCGTTTCTCTTGGTAGGACCCAACACCTCTCCTCATTTCACTAGTATATATTTAGAAAACTCTTACTTCATTTTATTTAGACCTTACGTGATGCTGGTTACATGTTGTCAATGGGGATTAATGGACTTGAAATTAGTTGCAAAAATGCTCATTTGTTAGGCTCTTCTGAGACATCTGGACTTACGTTTCTAATATTTTAATGTACTCGATGAATTATTGTTATTTTTGTGTTGAACTTTAGTATTCTTCTTTCTCCAAATTGAAGTGAAGTTTAGGTCCTTCACAGCATCTAGAATTTCACTGTTTGCTGATCAATGTTGCACATATGCTGTATGTTGAAGGTAAGTGCTTGTTTTCTAGCTCTTTCTTAATCATTAACTTTGTTATCGATATACTGACTGTGAGTATGTTTATTAATATATCCTCCTAACATCTTGCACATAATAATGTAGGCGGGTGGAGGAGAAGGATGCAGACAACACAACATAGCTTCAAGTTCTGAGCTGCTGGCAGCGTTATAACAACTCCATAGAGACATTGGCATACGCACTTGAGGGTCCTCGGACAGTAATAGAATGCAAAGTTCAGGGATTACCTCACAAACAATGGCGCCACGCTTTGGGGCTTCTTATTACCTTTGTGATTTCGTATGAGATTTTTTGGCAGTCGTAGTCCTTGTCAGTTTCCTAGCATCCATGTGCCACTGTAGGTATGGATTATTTGTATGCTAAGTGGATATGAAAAGGCTATAAAATTGATGGACTTTATCATCATATCCTCACAATTGACTTTTATGCACGTGTCGCTTCAATATCAAATTTAAGTTTCCTGTTTCCCGCAGTGGGTTCATTGGATTCCATTTCCTGCTTCTTTTAATCTTTTTATGAATCATTTTTTTTACTTGACGTGTGCTTGGTTAGGTAATCTTGGGGGGCCATTTCTTCCGACATTGAACAATATCCGTGAATAAAGCTCTATCAATGTGCTCCCCATGGGTGGGGTTGGTATCTGCTTGTGATCTGGAAACAGAAGTGTCATTAATGTTTTGGCCATTGTTAATGGAAACATGCCAATCTTGTAATCTTAAGATTCTATATTGAGGACAGAACCATTTGTAAGTAGTCTATTCACAGATTTTAATTTTGATTCCTTTCCTTGAGTTGTTGAACTTATAACTATTTGTGTTATTTGTCTTTTTGCCCCTTAAATTCTTATCAATGAGCACAGCCTTTTTATACAAACCATATTTTCCTGTTAATTTATTTTATTTTCTTTTCAATTAATCCACTCTATTAGAGCTAAATGATAGTGAATTTATCAATGTTGGGATACATCCACCAGCTTATCATAAATCAGCGTAGACTGCACTTGTGCGCTCTACATGTCTCCAGTGAATGAGAGTGCCATTCAAATAAGTTGACTCTGACGTGATTCCATTTTCCCACCCAATATCTCCTTGCTATATCTTACATTATGTGTTGATTTTGATGCAGAGATGGGGAACATACCGATGATCTATCGTACTGGATTGGAAGGCAACAATATCGACCTAGGTAGAAGCCGTATTTTAAGAAGTGAAACCATTCGGCACTGCATAGCCTGGGTCAAATGGCGTTGCTAATGGAGAGTTGTGAGTCGTTGCTTCTCTAACACAATTATGTTAGTGAAGAGATATGCTCGCCATTGTAGTTGGGACTGGGGATTCCTCAAGTGAACTCTTTGTCATTCGTACGTCTTATAAGGCTTGCTAATTGATTGCCCCCTCCGTTCTTTCGACTTGTCACTTTCTCTTTCGTTTATATTATACAAAATATTTGCTAATACTTTCATATTAACTAAGCAGATAAGATGCCGCACGGCCGCATATCTCTTATGTTCCTTTGCTTACCACCAAAGAAGGGTCAAAAGTTTGTACTGTAAATTGTGCTGGCAGTCCAATTTGCTGGCAGCTATCAGGGGACAGAGGGAGAAAATCCTTAGAATGAACTGGTCCTTCATACTTTCTTTTCTCTGTACTTATACTTCTACTGATTTATAATCTTCCTCGGATCTGTTACTCCGACAAAAAAACGATACTTTCCGCAACTTCCACATTTCCCAAAACTACCACTAGTGTTTCCAGGTAACCAAAACTGTCCCAACAGCACAATAAACGCTTTTTGCAATTAGGCAAGTTTAGTGACAGAGTCCTTTGTCTAATCATTGTTGGAAGACTCCTGCGTTGTACAATTTGACGCCAAATTTTTAGTAAGATACAACTTAGGAGTTAGGATAGCAGGCTCTCAAATCCATGTAATCTTGACACTTAGTGCTTATTACATTCACTGTTAGCATATGGAATTCTTGGCAGCAGATCGCATAGGGTATCCATCTTTGCTCTGTTTTAGTCGCTTTAGATGAAAATTAGTTTCCCAAGTATAGCATAAGAGGGTGCGAGCTCTCAGCTTTCTGACCTGCCCACACTAGCTGCCGTCTCAATATATAGAACTTACATATCACAATAAATGTAGCTTTAGATCCATCACTATTCCATATAAGAAAATAGATCCATACATAACAAATACAAATACGTTAATATTAATTGACTCCACTAGGGTTTATCCTTCACTTGTTTTAACATTGGCTCTCTGGAGTCATCTTCCTCTAGTCCGATGGATCATTTTGTTCGGGTTTAGGTCATACCGATTCCCCGGTGGTAGTGGCTCTAGGCCAAGATGTTGGTTCTCAACTCTCAAGTTTTTATAGCTACTTTGTCAAAAGTAAATTGGGACTGGGGAGTCTGAGGAGACTGAACTATATAGCATGAATAACAGACTAATTGTTACTCACCCTATTACAATTTTTATTTTAGCTATCCTAGATGAATTAGGACACAAACCAGATCTGCTAAAGCATTGCAATACACTTTCCCACTGTCATGACCTCTATTAGCATCCTTGTGGTTCGCAATGGCAGTGACAAGATCCCATGGTATTTGCCCAAAGAACTCCTAGAATGGGCCAGTCTCTTATCTATCAAATAGACTAGAATAAGGACTCTTTTGTCCAATTATTGAATATGTCCTTGGATAGTGTTAACATTAGCATTACTGATCGGCAGGTCTTGCATTCTTTAGAAAGCTGTTTATCGTTACAGAAGTTGATTTGCAGGAGGTAAAAATCCTCGGAGTTGGGGCTCCAGCAATTTGCGGGTTTATTTTTTTTCTGGGAAAAGACACTTGGCTTCCCTGGAAAAAGTTTTAACAAAACACACTCTGGCCCACCAGAATACACCTTGGGGCGGAGTCATCTTGGAATAGATCTATGAAGAATCATGTTAACAGCCCAATCTACTGGATATGAACACTTGAATCATTGGTACCATGCTTGAAAACTCAATTGACAAAATTGTATTCAGAGGCTGGTTGATAGATATATGAAACAATGCAGGGGACTCAGCGGGTGTCAATTGTATTCTACTGATCTATAATGTCCTAATCAGCTGTCTTCAGCTATATATCAACATACGGCTGGCTAAATTAGAGTATACATATTATGCATCTGTAATATTATGACCCCTTTACTTTGCCCGTAATTCATGCCTTTAAATTGAATTATCATAATTTCCTTTATTAATTAATAATAAGTGCTATATATGTTAGAAAAATTTGAGTTGGAAGACATGTTGAGGTATCTCATTGTTGAATAAGTCCCTTGAAAGATAAATTAGGCATATAATATTCGTGTTAGAAAAATCATAGAACGCAAATATCAAAGAAGAGTTAAAATTAGAAAATAAGCGAGTATACGAAATTAAAAGGATACCGGAGATTTTATGTAACATCCAATATGTATGATGCAAAGGCTTATTTGTCAAATATAGATTATATTAGTATATAAATAGCATATTAGAGCTTTGGGAATGAGTTTTTGACTGTGTGATTAGACAATTAAATTAGGTTTGTTACTAAAGTTTGGTAAAATGTTGATTAGCTATTTAACGTTCTTTAGAGAATCTGTCAGAATGAAGCTAGTTAAAAGATATCTACAAACATAAATATCAATAAGAACTCAGTAACTTTTTTATTTATATTTTTTTTGAAAATAAACTAAGATAAAATATTTCGGGTTGAAACGTTAGTCTTAAAAGTTCAACCAGATCAAACACATTTTTGTCGCTTGAACAAGCTAAAGCCAAAACGCCCAAAAGTGTTCCCATTGTGACAAAAAAAAAACTCACAACTTTCGACGTAGATTTTTTTAGGCCTGGCGCCGCTTGAGGTCTAAAGTGTCGTTAAACTGACTTAGGTGCCAATTCATTTTTAGTGGTCTCACTTTCAATGACCCCAACGAGCCTGAATCCAATTAGGAGGAAATAGACAATTCTGAGAAATCCACACCCAAATAATCTCACCCCCATCACCAAACCACCCCCTCATCACAACAAACACCAACCACACAAAAAACCATCATAAACAAAACAACAAACCAAAAACAAAATCCATCAAAAACAAAAAAAAACCAACAACAAAACAAAAAAAAAAAAACACAAACATAAAAAATCACACACAAAAACCAAAAACAACCAAACCAAACAAAAGAAAACAACAAACAACAAAACAAACAAAAAAAAACAAAAATAACCACACAATAAGAAAGGTGTATGAAAATGACAACATTATTTTAGTGAAAAAAAAAAAAAACATATAAGTCTGTAAATGATTTAAAGAATACGTTATTTAATCAATAAACTATAATATATAATATTTATAATAATCTCACCCTTTTAAATAAAACTTTAACTAACTCAGTTGATACAACCAATTACAGTTAATTTCATGTAATTAGTAAAAAAGTATATAATCAAAAAATATGCTAAACTCAACACAAACTAATATCCACTAAATCTCAGCAACAACATATCTCCCTTTATCCAAAAGTCCGCCACAACAAATATGTCTTGCCTCTCTTGTTACTACTAATGAAAAAAACCGCCACCAAACTCCTGCTTACGAAAACGCAGACCCAATGGAGTAAATCAGAAGCCAATGAAGCCAGATCGAACGAGGATATGCTATAGATCAGCTGAATAGGTCATGCTTTGAGAAGGAGAGGAACTTCTCTGCTCCTGTTGGCATGAGTTATAACTAACTAATAACATCATTAGTATAATATGTTATCTCATTTTATATATCTCACATTTTTTTAGCTTTTATCGGATATTCCTCTGTATATATATAGGTATGACATATCATAGACATATCACAAAAAATGTAGGAACTATATTGTGGAGTGTTGACATCTAAGAAAGACGAAATGTATTACATGTACTAACAGTAGTTCACATACTATATCAGGGTATGGGACAAAGGATTTCATGCAGACAAGAAACGCATGCAACAGATAGTTAGACCAACATGAGACAGACTTGATAGAAGGCAGCCCTGGCTTCATTACAGCGGCATTGGCCATGCGACGTCCCACACATGGAGGTGGGTACGTACGAGCCGGCACCCATGGGAAGACTTAAGGAAACCCTGAAGAACGAAGAATATAAGAATAGAGTTTGACCATGCCGGGATGACAAGGACGAATATCAGTTATGGGATTGAGAAAAGCTCGCATTTTAAGGCCGAGAAGCTGTGCATGAACACGTAAAGACGGTAGATGGTGGGAATAGAAAGAGAGAGATTGCCTGCTAAGCACCTATGGCAAGGCTACGGTCACCCGATCGCTTTCAGGAGAATATCAGAGTTCGAGAAGATAAGCTTGAAGTGAAAGATGGTGATGTTCGATACTTAGTTCGAGTCGTGTTAGCAGCAAGATCTTTAGTACATCATGGGACTCGATTACTACAAGGTGAATGAATGTGGAATCATACCTTGCATGAATTCTAAGTTATAACTGCCGTATTAAATTTTGATTGTAAATGTTACATTAAGTATGCGGAAACAATACTGTTTTACGAGCATTCATGAAGTAATCTTTTGGCTCTTTAATAGATCTTGTGGACTAATAAAGACTTGGTTGGAGACATGCATCCGAATTAGCTTATAAGCATAATTTACGTGAAGAGAGCAATCGAAAGTTTGTGTTCTCAATCAAGGTGTGTACCTATAATAATACCGCCGTACTGACCTCGTATTTTACTCGCTGAATATTAATAAACAACAATTATTAAACCAATACTAGATCACATACGGCACCAACGGTCTATGCTATCAAAGAGACGCTCACAAGCCTCCAACTCAATCTTTGTAACATGAAATACACTAAGTACTCCGTAAATTCCTTTACTCCACCTTTCTTTTGGCCAATGGCTTTGAAAAACAATATAAAAGCTATTGATAAATAACCTTGTTGGTTGTATACTCCATAGATATTTTACATCTCCGAAATTTTGATATTACTAATGCGACGAGTTGATATTCAAATTATCCATGATTTTCCATTTTATTTGTGATTTTATATCTTTTTATATGTGTAAACCAAACAAGTTATCTTAATTCCACATCATGAGATTTCTCCAATCTCAATAATTTAGGTAGCAACCAACACCGCAGGACCTTATTCAATAAAACATATCGGCATAAGAGCTCTATGAAAAATTTACCAATGCTTTGAAGTTCTGACTAATACATAACACACCATAATTAAGACAATATTTTGACAATTAATAAGCTTAAACTTAAACATCGATATGAACAATTTCGCACACAATTACCAACTTACTAAACTTATCATTTTCGGACATAATAAATTTAATACTTAGACATAGTCTAATCGCAATACGATATTAACATAATCTTTTATTAATAATATGATCGATGATACTATCGTGACTTATTTATGGCATTAGCCGTATGTAAAGGACTAGTGCATTATTATACACTAATTACAGGGCGCTTGCAAGGTAGATCACAATTAGAAAATTCACTATTGTAATTAAAAATACCTATTTCCAGGAACATAAAGTCAATCTCTGTAACGACTCCTCAACCATTTCATTGTACAAAATTAAGATCTAGTTTGTAGACATTTTGTCCAAACAGTTTTCTGGTTAGTGACCATTTAACTATTGATCATCCAGAGCTACGATTTTTAGAGACTTATATGCTGTCTCCGATTTCATAATTTACCAAGATCTACAATGGAAATTTAAGGATATAGCAACATTCGAGAAAGATTCTAAGAAGGGAATCGTGATCTAAGAGGGAAGACTAAGAGAATTTTTATGAACGACGAATAAACAAAAGATAATTAGAAAAGTGTAACATTACTTCCAATTTCCTTAAAAAGCATCACTTCTTATATGGATTACGAATATTCTTTTAACAATTCCATGTTTTTTAGTTATTTCCTACATTCACTACACTGAAACCAATCACTTCTACTTTGTTTTTATAAAACTATAAATACAAAGAGGTTTATAGTTCGTTGTACACCTGTAACATACGTTAGTTTTTCAAGTTTAACCACTTTAACCAATTATAAAATTGTGTTTTTTTTTGTGGCTCATATAACTTTTCTCATTAACGAGGCTTAATTTTTCTCATTGTTGAATCTTCACAGTATACTTTGATCACTAATTCTTGACTCTTCTTTGATTTCAGAAATCACATTGACTACTTAAAATCTTACATTTTAAATTTTTAAAAACTTTACACGAGTCATAATCTATACGCTGTTGCCATATCACAAACTATTCGACGCTGTACTATTCTCACTACACACCTCAACTCTCATGTCTTACACTTTAAATTGAAGATATCGACATACATATCCTTGTTACGCAAATCACCAGTGATCAATACCACACCCATTCATACATCCTTCGCATTTATATCAGATCAGCACTATTCTCAATAAGCACGCACATCATCAATGAGAATAAATTTATATACACACACGCTTAAAATTCGCAAATATGTGTGATACAAATCTCTACGAACGGTACCAAAGGGTAAGATTTCTCCTGCCAATTACCCCCTAACCCTTTGACAAACAGGATTAAAATTCGAGAAAAAAAGTCACATTATTTTTCATTAAATAAAGAAATTGATCATCCATGGCACTACATGTTATACAACAATTCGAGATTACCAAAAGCAAACCAGTATTAATTTTCCCCTTTTTCCAGAAAAACTTTAAATGAAGCAATCTATAACCGCTACTTATATAACCTGTTACAACAAAACTACTCACTCAGAACACCCACTAAACCCTCAATCAAACTACATATCTCTTCTAGGAACAGAATCATACAATGGCAGAATAGACTTGATCTACCAAGAAGTTCATTCTCAATCCGCACTGAAACGTCATGCTTTTCGCAGGTTAGTAATTTTCGTTTTTTGCTAATATAACCAACAATTTAAAATACAATATATAAGTAAACAATAATACGCCATTTTTTAGCTCAAATTTCGAGTGGGAATTATCGTTCTTATTGCTTCCAATTTGTTAATTTTGAAGTGGATTTAATGATTTCTGCTTCGTTATGAAGCTATAATTTATATGAAGTTGGAGTTTTAATGATGATAAATCGCTTGAATTTATGTTCAATTGCTCTATAGTTAATACTATTCCTGGTATCATAGTTTACATGTCTTATATGTAAAAATGCATTGAAATATATCGATTGTACTTACGACTAAAATGAATAGATACATCCACTAGTTATCATTTCATGCTTAGAAAAGTTAAAATTAGGAATTATTTTTGTCAATTTATTTAATCGCTCAAGCTGGGTAGTACATTGATATGAAATAGTAGTCTCAAAATTAGATTAGAAGTTATATAATGTTTGTAGTTTAGAAATGGATTTGTGATTGCCATGTAACTGCTAGTATGAATATTTTCACACATAAAATGAATCCACTAAATTAACCATACATCAATTTGTTGAGTCATCACAAATCATACAATCACTTTGTAATACTAAAGCAAAATCCACAGGTGGATTCATTTTTATGAAGCATTGCTGGATCATTAAACCTTGTAGAATTAGTGAACCTGTGGAGAGGCTTGTTCATGATTTGACGCTCCATCGTTACTTGTCCAGGGACCATCGACACAAGTATGGGACAGTCATCTGTTCGATAATTTTCGAGGCATGCAAGCTTGGTGGCTCTGCCTATAGTTTTTTGTAGTTTGTTTATCATGCATAATGATGACAAAATTTGAGCAACACTAATCATGCTTTGTATTGATCAAAATTGAAGTTGACGGTATCTCATGATAGAGCTGACATACGATATCTTCAGCAGATGGTGAGTAATTTAGAGACACTAATAAGATATGGCGATTAATTGGTATGATGCTACACAAAAAAAAGCAGCTATTGGCTTCTTTCCTCTTCAAAACCCTACACTTTTTGAGTAATTATCTTATACTAATAGCTCCTTAAATGTCAAATATACAGCTGAAGTTAAAATAGCTTTGACTAGTTCAAACAGAGACATATTACAGCGGATTTTTGATAGGGAAACTCGATGCTGCTCTGGGAGATTCGATATCTTATTGGCAAAGATACTGCAGAAAGCTTGGCATGGGACGAAATGGTCGACTTACCTTCTCACAATTCGTCTACACCCTAGAAGAAAGCAGAGAAAAACTCAACCTGGATTGTTGCACTACAGAACAAGGCTTATTTTGAGGCCAACTTACCAGTAAGAAGCAGGCAGCACCTAAGCAGGTTGATGTATAAAGATATAGATACGAACCAGAAGTTGTGGAAGACAATAATTTGGCAACTTAGTCTCGAGCTCCGACTCGAGCTGAGCTAGCTAGCTCAAGCTCAGTTTACTGATCCAGAGACAGTTCGTTTCCCGATTGTCTTCAATGTAAGGATCTTCGACCGGAGTTTGAGCTCGCCCATACTTCTTAGACACAGCACTTCTCAATGGTAATACTCAAAGATAACAGCTCGCACTGGGAGCCCTCTCTTCGATCGAATTTCATTGCCTAGTCTTTATGTTGCATTCTTTCTTCCTCAAATCAAAGGAACAGAAAAGGAGGCCAACTATTGTCAACCAGTCATTTACTACTGAGTATGCAAGGATTGTTCTCTCTGAGGTTCCAGTTTAGCCAATTGTGTGGACTACAGATTAATGAGTAGTACAGTGCATAATTCAATCGCACAGACGCAAGGTAATCCTCATCCCAAAGCATGCATTAGGAATTGCTGCTTATACCAGTCATCCCCCAAGAAGTACTGCTAGCGATTGGGTATAGATACAGTAATTATCAACTTGTAATGTGTTTACTGTATTTTCTGCAATGAAATCTCATGCTATATATTCAGAAAGAAGCCAGGGCAGAAAGTTGAGCACTAGAAGCACAGCAGAAACCAGCAGACTTGTCATCGAAAGTTCAAAGAAAAGAATGTGTCCAAGTTTCATAACCTCTCTTGACAAGACTTAAGCAACTCCCTAGTTAGCCAAATGGAAGTCAGTGGACACCTCAAGCTTACATCAAAAGTTGCAAGAGGAATACCGTGAGAAAAGGAACCAACTTCGAAATTGTTACAGCGTAATTGATTAAATTCTGACGCCCACAATCATATGGAAAAGTCTTCATCATCTTCCCATCAAAACCGGAATAAGAAGACATCTCACTCCTCTGCGGCAAAATATTAGACAAAGCATTTGGCCACCTCCAGCACAGTAACTAGTGGGAGTAACTCGTTTTATCCCACTCCATTCGAGATTTTCAAAGTACTGTTGCTTCTGTCCTAGTACTGCTAAGATATAACTACCTCACTAATATGTTAGCAGCTTTGTCACTTATCTGAAGTAGTTTTTGAATTGTTAAATGTAACAAAGAGTTGTTTAAGTAGATATAAGCATTGATCGTTATTAGCATACTAATGGCTTCCTGTGCAGTCATTTATCATAGATCAAGAAAAGAGAGATCTGTTAGATTATGCCAATACGACTATAAAGATAATCTCATTAAATTGAATATGTTTCATATAACTCATCTGCACTTCCACATGCCAGTTTTAGGTCTCTTCCTCTAATTATTTAGAAAAAAAAAATTTCGTACATAAATAGTATAGACAATAATTTCTAAGTAGCTTCTTTTACATCAGCTGTTACCGACTTTGTAACATAAGTTTCGATCATAATAAGCTGAGTATGCATCAAAAATAGTCCTCAATAAATCTATTAATACAACATAAATGGATACCTATTCATGTTGCAGGATCTGTTAAGCAGATGTTAATCACGACAACAAATCCGCAACTCTCAATCAAAACTAGGAGGTAAGCTCTTTCTGTTGAGAGAGCAATCCATTCGTGCATAGTGCTTAATTTAATATATACAAATAGACTTAAGCTTTTGTTATTATCTTGTATAAGACAGCAATAGCTTCTTGAGAACTCATCTTCCAGAAACACAAAACAGACCAGAATGCAATCTCACCTCTGTGGGGTAAGAACAACATTGTCCAAGTCTACACGTCTCTCTGCATCTTATGTGTTAACATGTTCATAGTTTCCACTGATACTGAGTCTTGTTCATGAAGGAGTGAGGACATAGGTGGTCATCATCTTATGTGACCCATACTTAGACTAAAAGCCTCTGCAATCAATTAACTGGTCAATGATCGCAATAATTTAACTTAATTTTATAAGCTTGAGAATTTACTTAGGCTAATCTCTGACTCTTTGTCAGCTGTCATGTGTATCATACATTTCTTTTTTTTTTTTCATTGTATCCTTTTGAAGTTCTGGAAAGTTAATATGAATATGAATGGAATGATCATTGAACGTGAAGTTAACATTGTGTATCCCCGTACCTGATATCACTGATATGCGGATCTGTTTATTTTTGCTGAATCATTATATTCAATTCTTCCTATTGTTTTCTCAAAGATTTTTTCATCGTTATCTTCAATGTATTGCTTGGATATGTTATCCTTACAGGACAATCAGATCAGGTTTAAGAGGTGCTCCTTGCATAAAAGATCATACCTTGATTTTAGCAAACTTTGCTTAGACTCCCATCTCTGAACAAGAACTGTGACTTTACTTTGTTAACTCTGGCGGTGAATGTAACAAGTTAATTAACTATTTCTTACTTTGCCAAATATGACTGACATATAATGCCCCTATGCTCCTTAATAGAACTGTGAAGTTTCAGCCTCAAATCCCTCATCACATTCGCCTTCCAGTTTTGAACTGAAGAGAGCAGTAAAAACGTAGAGAGGCTACTATCACAAGATTAGCCACCTTCCATTATTTGATCCGAGAGTTATATATTCTACGCTCCTTGGTGTCTCTATATCAGTTTTTCGAAGAGGAGATTGGAAAGGAAGGCAGAACCAATAGGCAGTGCATTGAAAGGCCAAGGTGCGCTATTATCTTACGAATGGAAAAAATATCCAATCACATCGGAATAATGACAATCTACTAACTTATCACTCTACCACATAGAATCAATCATAATACAGACTTCTTAATTACTTGTATAACAACTCATTACTTTGGTGGATTAGCATTGTATCATTTACTGTAGCAACTAGATAATCTTAGCCTGTTCTCCAATATTCATTGTATCTCATAGTGAAAAGTTCTGCACACAGGCTAAAACAAAGCTGACATTAAGGACAACTCATCAACCAAGTGGTGAACACTTTACCACATAAACAGTTGACTCAGCGAGAGAAGCTTTATAAGCTGATAAAACAAAAAGGTACCTCATTTTTTGACCCTTCTTAATGTCTTTACTCTTCTGTACATCAACCTGGAGTAAACTCTGTTTCTAGTTACCTCATAGTTCTAAACCTGTATATTACTGTGTCTTTCTATCATTTCAACCTACTTATGATAGGAACTTTAGTTATGCTGGCTGTGCTCTCTCACTGACTTTGTTGTCAACTTGCAGATTCCGTTCCCAGACCAAGCCTACCTAATGCTGAAGGTAAAAACCTCAACCACTTTGACACCGAAGGCAAATCATCCCTCTCAGCCTCTACCTAGAAGCGGTGTTTGCCATCAACAATCCAATGCAATAGCAAGGAAACCTTAAGTCAATATGATCACTATACGCCAACGCACGAGTAAGAGCCGAAAATGCTTCTCTCAAAACATCCATATTGACAGTGAAGGCTCCTATCAGAGTGAGACACATACAGAATACTAGATATCCACGCCCGTCAGTTCAGCTATACCACCAATTATCAATGGCTCGTAATTGATATTCAATCTCTAAATCTTTTTGTCCACAAGTCTCAAAATAGGGCGCTTTGCTCGTATCACTGTCATTTCCCGAAGCGATGAACATAGGTGTGCTTGTACTAGAAGGAACGAAACTTGAATAATATATACAGATCATCTGAATCATTGTCTCGTCGGTCCTCATAATACTTAAGAAACAGTTATCAGAACACTGGAAATAACAAACGCATATAGTAGTCGCCGAATGATTGACGCACCTATCTCTACAGACTGTTTCTAAAGACAATTTATCTGATATATGTACCTGGTATTGTCCCCACTCTACCTCAAGTATTAATTGCAATGTGGATAGATCGAACGTCATTTGTAATTCAATATCTCTGTACTGGAAGAACGGTGGATGAATATCACCACATTACACTATCCCGGTGATGTACACAACCACGATTTTATGAACTTATATACTCTACATTTGGGATTTACACATGACAGCGGGATGATTGGATGGATTTACATATGAAAAATTCGAAGAAAATATTTTGATGTAACGATCTTTATAGATTATACGAAGTATTTGTTTTTATTGGGTGGTTTCTACAAAACTAGTGTTGTTGAATAAGTTAAATTTTCATAAATTCTTGAAAATTTAACATAAAGGATAAAGTTTAGATTACTGATCAAAAAAAGGAACCTTAAAGTTTGCTATTTAAGTTGGCTGTTGGGAGGTCAAACATACAGAACACTTTACCAACAGAACCAAATGCACAAAAAGGTTCAAATAAAGATGATCTATAATACTTAGTAGTGCCAAATGTTCTTGTCTTTCATGGCTTTTCAAAAGTCCTCTGACACAGGCAACAGCCCGGCAGATAACGAAGCTAAAGGTATCTTTCCTGGAGGCTTTCTTCAAGCTCGAATATGCTGCCGAGTTACAGACGAAATACAAAATAAACCTCGCCGTTGATGCCAAACAGAGGGTACTCCACATAATCAAATGCGATAATCGTTATCCTAACTTTGGCATATACCATTGGCCAAGGACTTCCATAGTCATGCTCGGAAAATTGCACCCTGAGAAACCCTACACAATCAAGTACAAAATCTTATGAAGTAATGTCGCCATTCTATTGAAGCCACGCCGGTAACATCAGGATCATCTCCTACTGGCGATCCAGATGCATGCTTCCTTCTAAAACGCTCGGCTTTCTTCAGGCCATTCAAGAAAGTTACACTACTCTGGCAAGGATTTATTACCATTGACAGCACACTCTGCTCTCTTCATCCTCCAGCTGATATGCATCAAGCAGGATCTAATATTCATGACATTATACTTGATGACTAGTCATTTTGCATGGAAGAAAACTGATAAACCTCCTATCTAGACACGGTTGTTCCGTGCATATTCTGGACAGCCCTGCACATACCGTTATGACTTCTATGATATTAAACACATCTAAAAAGCATCAGAATATATGACACAAGGGAATGACAGGAGTGGACTTATCATGGGGGAATAATGCCAGTATCATTGCCCACTCAAGATTCGGTTTGATATATGAGGCCTAATTAGTTGGTTTAGACAATTGTGGAGCAGATGTGTGTGAAGCAGATTCATAAGGTAATTCAGATTGATTGTGTGGAGTAAAGTATCTAAGAGATCAGAACTGAATACAAAGACCCAGGTAATCAAGGAAATCTAGTATAAATGTCGTGGAGCAGGTTCTCACGATGATGGACTGATCTACAAGCTGCATGCAAAGATGGGTACTGAGTGGTTAAACAACCCTCCATTTGGAATGGGGCTTCTGTATCTGACTTGAAAACTAGAGCCTTTGTACTTCCTTCGCTCAAGGGTACGACCAGAACAGAGCGGTCAATGAGGCATGCGAACTGATCATTAGACCATACTGCTGTTAGGCTTAAAGGTGATTTCCTACGATTTGTGATAGATCTGAATTTTTCTGTGCTATACGGTGAACTCATGTTCTGTCAGTGGTAACAGGTTTGCTGGCTTCACCCAGGTTACGTTCTAATGGTTTCAGCAATCGATGTTATGCAACAGGCAACTTGATGCCCTGACACAACCGACTAAACTTAGCTGGCTATAGTCACTTATGATGACCAAAGCTTGCTTACTGAGTAAAACTGACAATACGGATACTCCTTTGGGCAGACTGATCCAGATAATCTTCATTCCACAAAAGAGCCTTTCCCAAATTATCAGTCACCTTCTCCGAATTCTAACCCTACAAATAAAGGCGGCTATTTCTGCACAGTTAAGTAATTCTCTATTTCTTTATCCAGCAAACGTAAATTCTACATAACTTTGTAAAATCTTCATAGCTATATATACCGGAAGAAATTACCTATAATGTAAAGACAGAAAACAGAACAGCTTCGTTTTGATCGGCATCAACCAACTCTATAAGACATCTCAATTAGTATTACAGCGACATTATTGAACAAAGGGAGTAATCCTCTTACCAAATTATAATGTTTGGCAAATAATATGAGTCAAAAGTGAACCTTCAATAAAAACGATATCAATATCATCACACATCACAGTCATAAAGATCCAAAGAAAGCTGATATTCACTAACTATAACCCAACTGAGATTCTCACATGACAAATGTCCACCTCTCTAAACAGAATACATAACAGATGAATAACGTCCTCTTTAGTCTTAAGCTAATTCAATATCCTACAGCTCCAAGAGGGACTCAATGAACTCTGAGAATGGAACATAAATGTATGTCCTCAATCTGGCCTCATTCAACTTATCTCAACCTATACACATCTGTATACCTTTGAAGCAGCAGAGGTCATTATATCAGATTAAGACGGATCCCTGATTTTTATCGCCTTGTTATTAACCTATGCACGTCAAGTATGTTATAGACTGATAATACCCATGTAATGTCATAATCGTAATAATTAGCACAATATTGCTGCAAATGCTGGCCACATTTCTCCTCCGTGAGCCACGGGACTCACCACATGGAGGATCCGTACATTCTATCGGACCAATTTCTCGCAAAAGACAAGTCAGGTAGACACATATTCACACAGACACTACCTCATATCTCTTCAAATTAAACACGTCTTACAGCGTTATATAACGCCAAGACACTGTGGTACTTTCATTATCCAACCCACATTCTCCCCCCTTTATCAATCCTCCCTCCAAAAACTTCAAATGTAATCAGCGCCAGAACTACTAAGAGATATGTATCACTGTCACTTGTCCAATCTAACTGATTAACAGCTTCCTGACAAATCTTTTGATGCGAAGTTCCACAGTCCATACAACTCGAGTTATATTTGGTGGAGGAGATAATCACCTAGCACATCCTACTCATCATGCTTGTCCACCCTTTTGTTTCTTTATAAATTGAATCACACCATATGCCCTCATAACAGAATGGTCTGTTCCAATCTATCTTCAATGCACTCATGTTACACTCACCATCGTTGCATTCTCTTACGCACGACATGCTGCATATATTTTTTAACTCCTTCATCGTTGGCTTTGAGGACAGATAATTCACTATCGCTTACGTGCTGTACTCTTTCATGACTCTGCTAGTATCACATCCACAGACATCACAATTAGCAATCAGTGTCCATGGGATTCATTATATGTAAAAATTGTACAAGAAGTGATCATACATAACTAAAAAACAAGACAAAACAAAGCAATGGAAATTCCCTATAAATTTAAATCTTCTCTCCACTTTTGCAAATGAACAGAACTTGGAATTTGTGATATTAAAAGAATGAGGATAATCACATGATGATGAAGATCCATTTCAAGTCCTACATCTACCAGCAGAGAAGCCATCCATGCAGGCATGTTGAATCACAGGGGTGATGACAATATCAAATCCATCCATCTCCTATCGCGAAGCACTATCAAGCCTCGCGAGCTAAGTGTTGTTCACTGCGAACAGCAGCATCACCAATACATCAAATTTCGCATGTCTTTCATTACTACAAGACAGTTACGATATCGAGAAATACAAACATCAAATAAACGGTACATAATGTGCAAGATGCATTAAGTGCGCATTTGGCCTTTATACTCTTAGTTAGAAAATGTATAACAATCAGAGACTACTGATAGTATTCATTAAGCAACACCTATCCCAAAAACAGAAATTCACAGATGTAAAATGGGTCTTGTGACTAGTATTACTTGTGTAGCATTGATGCTAGCGCTAATCTAAAGGTCAAATTTTCTATCTCGATACAAAATGTACGACCAAATCATCAGATTCTGCACGAGACAGAAATGTCTCGGTTTTGATGTATGGACGGATTAGTTCACCATATCATAAGTGATTCAACAAATAGTCTGCTTCGCTTGTGTATTTCATTTCAATCGGAATATATTTCTCGAATACAAAACCTATCAACACAACGTAGATCGAGTAGATGCATATCCACATTCAATTCAGTCGCGCAATTTTAAAAAAGCTAACTCCAATCAAAATAAGTTCGTTGTTGCAACAAGGAAAAGGCGACGATTCTATTGAAGACAAAAGGTGACTACTACTGCAGGTATCTCTAAACTAGGAAAGATGGATCATTTAGCAATAGCGCCACAATTAACTGAAGCATCTCACTGTTCATTGTAAACAAGTCTATAATACTTTGCAAATTCGCATCAAAACATTGAATTAGAACTAATTCTCTATAGGAAACGATTACTTGATCACTAAAACTCCATTCAGGAAGTTAAAAACAAGTAAATTCCCGCAGAAACTAATCATAGAAATATTATTAATGCTCCGTCCCACTTTAGGACACATCACACTAAGCCAGATAATCAACTCGACACTTAGTCTAATATCTCAAGACACCCCCCCACCTCATGAAATTACTTGAAACTTTCCGCAGTGATCACACGTGATTAGTATAAGTAACACCATCCAAGTGTCCTACACGTAACTTTCAGATCTTTGATTCACGAATGAAACATGGCTTCCATCATGTTACACCAGATCCTTCCTCGGAATTTATTAGTCCGACAAAGATAGGCAGTCGGTATGGCCATCAAGCTACAGCCCAAACCCAAACAACACAAGGGTGAAAAAAGATTACTGAGTTTAAACTTATTTTCATGCTATATGTTCTACTTACCTTCAATAACGGCACTAAGAATAACCTGCAGTACGAATGTCCATCGTAATTAGGCCAAAGTAGCATCATATTCCGAAATACGCCATGCGAATTGATGATCCAAGGACAAAAATTTACTTGATAATAAATTTAACACCTGATGATCCCAAATCTGAGTGCACCCAGCTTCACAAACTTAACTCACTTTACTGAACAAACACTAAACACAAATGATCACAGAAGCTAATTAACTGACGCATAACAAAATCTGATAACACCCTTTTCAATTCAAATAGCATCAAGAAACACCAAAATCACCAGAAACAGAAACCAGGAGCATCTGATCAAACTGGTACATGAGCAAAGAACTCACCATACTGATAGATACAGAGATAACAATTAAGAAAAGCAATATATAGGTATAATACATGATTTATATAGCTCACTATTGATGAATGGTTTTACACAGGCTAACAACATAGAAAGAGACAACCTGCACCCTTTCTGGTTCCAGAACCAGACTAAAGACMAAATGAATGAAGTTGCAATAAAGAAATATAATCATTAACAATAATCATGAGACAATGGGTCAAGAATGTACCAGTTACAATAATCTCCCCAAATTTGTAGCATCTACATCAATCAAGAACACAAGTATATATTTGAAACATTTTTCCCTCCCAATCTTGTAGAAACTGAATGCGATAACAACCGTGCAAAACAGATATCAAAAGAAAACAGATTTGATGTTCCTGGCCCTCACCCAACAGAATTACAACTTATGTRGCAGATATAAAGATCAAGTGAACAGACCTTGTACTTTGATTGGGGATTCCCAAGGCGGTCCATCAGTCGCTTCATACGACCCAAATCAAACCCATCATCAGTTTCAGTGCCAGCATTTTCTGGTACTCCAGATTTCTCAAAATTCTTTAGTTTATCTAAGTAGTCTACCAACTCTTGTGTCTTAGAGCATAAAGTTCTAATGTATGTCAGTTTAAAACCAGGAACCAGGGAAGAACTTTTCCAGATTGTTTGTTTGGAACATTTGTAGATAGAAGTAAATGCTGCCATTTTGCAATATCCTCCTAAACCAAACAAGGACAAGCCCAAGTGATATTCAAGTCGTAGTTGGAATACTTGAGTGGCACTTGATCGTCATAATTTGCATAGAAATGACCCTAATCAATTATAATTTTGTTGTTTCCAGTAATGYYTCCCTCTTTCGTCGTAAAATTTAGTGGAGGTTCAAAACCAATCATACTCCATGCCTGTCATGCAAAAGTTAATTCTAAGGGGTCAGCAAAATTTCAGATCATGTTTGTTTGCAACATTTGAGAAAGAAATAAATGCTGTCAGTTTGCATATCTTCAAGCGGGCCGTCTCTCAATAAGTTGGGGGCCCGTGTGCATTTATCATGAACTCACGAGCGGTTAAAAATAAAGGATTTTTTTAAAATGGTAGCGTTGATGATAATACTCTTGTTTTAATATTTTTTATAAAACAATTGTATGGGTTCGAACCCAAAATCATTCCTTCCTTATGCAAATATCAACCACTATGATCTAACTCAATTAATAGTAGCATTTTGTTAGAATTTCACATAATTAAAAGAAATTTCTAAACAAAAATGGCCCTAGAGAAATTGGGCCCTGTGCCATCGCCCGTGGAGCACATGCTACGGGCCGGCTCTGCTTCAGTAGTCTCATTGTCTCACTTCAGCTCAGTTGGTAACAATCTACAAACGATTCAATACCTCTCCACCCTATGAAAAAAGAAATAAAAATTCAAGAGACAGTTAACACATGTTTGGATAGAAGGAAGATGAAGACAAAGTTAACCTACTGCTTATTTCATTTCCTCATTCATGCATTCAATTTACAGCTTCCATGTTTTTGGTTCTCTTTCTTACAATTGTTCTCTCTTACTGCTGATATTACAAGACATGCAAAATATAGCAACAGCTCCACGAAACCCCAGGCAGACACCTTAAGCAAAATAAGACAAACTAGGGACCATAGTATGTATTGGACTGGACTGAAAACTAGCAAAACTGCTAGCTTGGACCTGGACCATAATATCGCTTTGTTATCGGAAGCATACCCTTGTGCCTTAATAGAAAAGTGAATGAAGGGAAGGGAGGGTAGAGAAGGAGGAAGAAAGTATAGTTCCATTTTCCCTACAAGTATCTCCAAATTGGAGAAACGGGTTTCTCATGGAGAAAAGGAATCCCTCTTGCCCCCTCCCCTTCTTCCCTACCCTTAAGGCAACTAAGGAATGATCCCTGTTTCTCTTCCATTGCATTTCTTTCTTACAAAACTAAGTGAAAGGCAACACTAAATTAAAGAGTATAAACTAATCAGGATATTTCATTAACTTCACTAACAATCTAATTTCTATTTAACTTGTTTACAAGGTGCACACCAGGCCCTCCACAACGGCCAAAATTTCAAACATGGGGATGATAGAAAATCAAAGAAATAAGCATCTAACAATATGTGGACTAAATCTGAAAAATGAAAAGGAAATAGCTCGAAATTCTGTTTTGAAACATAAGTAATCTAAGACTGGGTTGCAATGGTGTCGCCTTTATATCTTTGATTGCATGCAACTACATTGTTCCCTATGAAGGCAAACCGTAATGAACTACACTAGGTAACTACCCAATATTCATTGCAATTTAGCAATAGCATATACATACAAAAATGCATTACCATAGTGGCAGGCTGTCAGTACATCAAACAATCAACCAATTAAGTCATAATTAGCTCATCAACATTACCAATCCAAAAGCATACACGCTTCTGTCATAACAAATTTCTTTTCACAGCTTCTAGTGGAAACCTTTTGTCACATTTCCCAGAAAGTGGCTTCTATAGATCATGAAATGGGATTGCAGCAAAAATCAATGGTGACTTGATTCATAATAACCCAATGCTACAGTTGGCAGCAATTCAATTTACAGTAGTAGAGTCAACAAAAATTACATTCCTCTAACATAATTCATCAATTATAAATGCACATAAACCCCAAAGATTGAAACTTTGCACATTAAACCACCCTTTGATTCACCCCAGAACAAAGCAAGCATGAATACTACATTACAAGGATACCCAAGATTAAAATTCATCACAATCGAACTATAGAGATGGAAAGATAAGGGTTACTTGAAAATTGAATTGCGAGGATGAACGCGGAGTGGGGTATACGTGGAGGAGAAGAAGGCGATGTCGTATGGCGGTGGTAAGAGGTGGTGCTGCGGCGGAGGAATCGAAGGAGGAGATACAACGACGACGAGCGAGAATGAACTGATTGATGAACAGGAGGTTGATGATGTATTGATGGAGCATATAATGTTTAAACTTAGAGCAGAAGTATTGTATGCATCGGATGTACAATAAATTATTTGTACATCAAACATATAGTACCTTTATATTAGAGGTGATCAAATGGCCGGGCCGGGTCGGACTTGTTATAAAAGTATAGCCGAACCCGTCCAAAGTGTGGGCTTTGCGGGCCATTGCGGGCCGGGCCGGGCTTTTGAACTAAAAATTGATGTTTTTGCCAAAGCCCTCACTTTTGTGGGCGGGCGACGGGCCGGGCTAATGTTGAATCAATCACTTTATTAATATTAGTGACCTTTATATCATATATCACTCATTCTCAATTACTCAATATAGTGATAAAATAATAAGGTCACTATATTAATAAAAAAGGTTACTATATTAACCAAAATGGTCACTATAATCTGATGTACAGTAAATTTATTGTACATCCGATGTACCTAATACTTTGTCAACTTCGAGTTGGTAAAATTAGATTAGGTATATAATAAGTACGAAGTATTAATTATGTTTAAAGGTTTTTTATTACTAAGGGTATATTGGTCCTTTCACACTAAATTATTTGCTAAAAATGAAAATAAAATGAAAGTTGCGTTTATTGTGATATTTCCAAAAATGATAAAAGTTGCGTTTTTTTATATGGAGGAAGTACTTTAATTGTCACTCCGAACATGCCCATCCATAGAGTGTAAGGGAGGCAAAATCTGACACGACACCGACACGAACCCGACCCGAAAAAGCGGGTTAGGTCCGAATTTTCGGACACGAAAATGGGTCGACACAAACACGACTTGAAAAAAATGGGTTAAGTTCAGGTTGTAAATTTTGACACAAAACCAACACGAAATGACCCGAAAAATAAAAGGTGTCCAACTTAAAAAATAATGAAAAATAAAGGAAAGCTAAAAATAAATCGGTAAATCCCTAAAGCACTAACTTTACTGCCCAACCACTCTTATTCTTCTCCGCCGTTATCGACTCCCTCTTTTCTCCTTCATCCAGATTTCACACCAATCATTTTCTCTCTCTTCTATTTATTCAAAAAAATCCATAAAAAACCTTTAAAAATTGCAAAAAATTAGACAAATCGTTAGTAAGGGAGGTTGTTCGAATTCAGAAGTACTTTGTAAACTTGTAGCACTTTATTATTTATTATGGTATGCACTTAAGTACTTTGTATTACTAAGTATTACAAATAGTAGCTTAAAAAATTCAAGTTACAATAGGTATATTCGGGTTCATCGCACCTAATTTTTTGAATTATTTTCCGATGATAAAAAAATCATGTAAAAAATGGGTCATAAGGTCGACCTAAAAAAAATTCAGGTCGGGCTAAATCTAAAAAACCTCACACGACAAAAAATCAAGTCGGGTTAGGGTTGGGGTTTTTCGACACGACACGACCCATTTGCCGTCCTTAATAGATTGTGGAAGAATTTGTTTACTGTAGAACTCAAAGATGACTGCCCGTGTAAACTAACTTCATTATACTTGAGGAGTTTAGGTTGTCTCTTTCATGGGTGTTTATTGTGCTGAACCGCTTCTGAGAAGCTCATGTTCAACTCGGTCAAAATTCAGTCAACATTCAACTCGAGTTAGCTCGTGCTCGTTCGAATCAGTTCGAAACTTAATAATCTTATAGAGAAATCAATAATTTCCTACATTATTATATCTTTGAAAACAATAAAATTTCATTGATACTTAATAAAATTAAATTAATACACTATAAAATAAATTAACATAACGAATTGAATATATAGTCAATAATTTTCTAAAAAAAATACAAATTTCAAGAGAGTTAGAACATTAACGAGTTGTCGTGATTGACTCGTCTCGACTCAAAATCTAACGAGCACAAGTCGAGCACCCCCAACTCGTGATCGACTCAGTCAATAAATATCCCTAGTCTCTATAATCACTAAGGTACATGCTCCCTTATTATTTTAGATATTTGTGTATAAGATTTAGAACCTTTTTCATCCTGATTTTTTTCCTTTTTTTGTTGGTGATTGAGAATTTTTTCGTGTAAATACCTTGAGGTGGGACCACATAGATCATACACTCTAGTGTATGATGCTCATGGTACTTTTGATGAGCAATGGCATAATATAAATGAATAAGTGAATAATACATATAAACAATGGGATAAAAGATCATGACAATATTTTCATTTGAAATTAATATTGCACAACAAAATGATCGTTAATTTTGTAATATTTTTTATGAAAAATATAATTCTATAATCATAAGAAAACGTTTGTTCATTTCCTAGCATAAAAACAAGTCACATTTTATACAAAAAAAAGTTACATTATAGGCTTTGTGTACGATATACATCATACACCCTTGTGTATAATTTACCGATTGAAAGTATGATAGATTTTTCACATTGTTACTACTCCGTAGCTAAAAACTAATCACCATTTGTACCAAATTTCCCGCCAAAAAAATGAACATCTCTTGCCTCCCCTTCGTTTCCCTTCACTTTCACAGCCACTTGTATTATAGTATTCGCAGGTAAAGAGGCTATAAGAATACTTCAATAATAACAAGAATTAACCAATTCTACATATACAAGGAAAATTCGGAGTAACAACGATTCTGTAACTTACAAGTCATGCAGTACAAGTGATCCGAGCAAATAAAGACATAAGCGCAAGAACCAAAAACGTTAAGTTGTTCCGTTTGCTACGCAGAAGACTATGTGCTCCCTCGAGGCATGTAGTAATCGTTGAACCTGGACATCTTTCACGGGCCAAAATACAACTTCTCCCGGATTCACAAAGTGGCCTCACTTCCAAAACTAATGTATCAACTTGGATTCTCGCAGAAGTTTTGTCTGCTCCATGTGCCGCATTATAGTGACAGCTACCGAAGGTTCTTTGCATCTCCGAAGAAATCTATAACCTTACAACAACTGTCCTGTGAGTTGATTGGAGTGGAGCTGAACAAATAAGTGAGTTAATGATAACATGTAACAAATATGACGCAAAGTGACCTAATCATTCTCACTCTAGAACATGAAATTTCTAGATTTCTTGTTAGAATTCACATAATCTCTGGTAGTAATCAAAGGGCTAAACACGATTTGGTTTACTTTACATGAGAAATCAGAACCAACAGCAGGGCTACAGAAAAATAGCAATAAAAATATGCTCTTAACGCTCATATATCTTCCCATTCTATATCATTATGATCACAATGGATAGTGGATATTCGCAGACAATAGAGAAAGTTACTCGATCAATTTTTAGATAATGGAGGAGCAGTCTACTCACGTATTCTTGTCATTATAACATATAACCACCTAGTAAGTCAGACGAAAGGCTAAGAAGGTTGAATGGCGATAGAGACATGAATAGGCTGGAAGGTAATATAAAGGTAAGGTAAGAGGTCATGAAGCATTACAAACCAAGATGTAGCGTACCATAGAGATCTAACTCAGCTCTGCATTCCTCTCAGAACCGGAATTGCTTCTGCGTATTTATTCAACTCTTTATGCATCCTGTACATAGCATGAGTCCAACCATCAGTTTAAACTTTGTCTGGAACTCTGAATTGAATGTTGCATCCAACAGAGCACACTGGCATAGTCGTACGCGCAGACAAGACAAGCACGCACACAAATGAACAAGTCAAGAAGGTTTACGCAACAAGTTTTTCAATCATGCATAAAATGTAGGTATACAAAATTTGAAGATGTAAAGAGCTAGATAAACAGGAACCACTCATTAAGACCAAGGAGTTAGTTCCTACTAAGTTAAAATGAGAAGAAACAAGAAGCACGTTCCAGTTCTTTATTGAGCATCCTAACTTGCGACATTTTAACTTAGAGTCAAACATTCAGCAGATCAATGTATCTTGTTATGATAAGGACGTCATCGAAGTAGTATAGGATTGATATAGTTACGCGTTGCTTAGAAGTACACTACTACATTTGATCTAAGCACATACAATAGGCATAAGATCGTGCATATAAAACATTCTCTTGCTTGACTGATCTACTTATTATGGACAGTTTTTCATATCATCTTGCAGGGGAAAAAGGCAATCAAACCAACCATGCTCTAGAGGAATGAACTTAGAGTCGGTAGTGTAGATTTAGACCTTGCCTATACACAAAAGTAAATAAGGTAATGATCATAGTTATGTACTGTATGTTACGCGCAAGTCTACACGACAAGACAAAGTGAGCGAAACAATATGCAAATTGTCTAACCACTAGAGAAGCGGAACTGTTTCTCAGTTGAAAACAAAGCAAGTTAGTGGACCAGTCAAAGGATACGTCGAGTAACACACTGCAGCGAGATTTCTAGCATAGTCGTAGCTCTTGTATTATTGCCCAAGAAATTATCCTTTGCGCACCAGAGATCTTGCAGTCGTGCACACGAGATAACTAATAAATGTGGCTACTAGGTAGACTGTCCAATACATGACAGTTGGATCAATTTGAATGCAAAGGAACCAAAATCTGCGCAAGATGAAGAACGAAGAAGAAGACAGTGAGGAGGCAGGTAGATGAGAGCTAGAGCTCAAATCACAAACGTTTTCTTTCTGTGGCCATGCCAATCCATCAACAATGAAGTGAACTTGAAAAATCTACCACACTGGCTTATACCTTATAATAGAGTTATTAACACAGTACACAATTTACTATGCTAAATATGGCACAATGGACCTGGCAAGCCTCTACCAAGATTTTCACTGTAATGAGCTTAAATTTAATGGGATATAAGGCTAACTGATGGGTGTATCTACAGGAATGCAGAAAGATCCAAGATTGCGACAGTATCGTCCAAAATGAAGCACCAAGGGTCAATCCTGTGAAACTTTATCAGAGATTCATGTTAGGGACTCATTTGATATTCCTGCGCTTGATTAAAATCAACTATTGATATCCTGCCTAATATTAAACATCAATTATATCGTTCAATCCTTCGTTATACACATGTAACTATATTCCCAGCTCTTAAGAACCGTGTCCAGATACACAAGGACATGGGTATAGTATGATGCTTGAACACTTCATCTTAAACCAAATCATGCTTCGGCACATATTCATGTTTTACACTTCGACTGAATTCAGTATCCCTCCGGCGAACATAATATTCTGAGGCTCAATAGACAAACGAATCGATCATGACAACCAAAACCATGATATAGAAAGTTGATGTACTTAACAAAACTAGAGCACTCCAGTTGTTGCTCATATAAATCGAAGCAGCCCTAAGAAAAGGTGACAATAAGAGTTGATATCTTTTACACAATCAATCAAAGCATGAAACTTAACAAGGTAAATTGTAAAAACAGAAATTCCATAACAATGAAGCAATATTGTTGATGTTGCTCATAAATCAAACACCCACGTAAAGGAATACTGTAAAAGTTGACTTTTAACACATTATCACCAAACATGACAACTTAACCAAGTTAAAACATGAAATTGCATAACAATTACACAATCAACCATGCATAAGAGTGAAAGACAGTGGGAAAGTTGACATCTTTTAAACAAAATCACCAAGTATGACAAACTTAACTAACCAAAATCACGAAATTGCATGACAAACAAAATTAATATGAAAATGAAAAAAGGAAAGAAAGAGATTGAACCGACATTGGCCATACGAATATAGATAACAAAACGAGGATTGCCGTCATCTTCAATCTTGGGCAAAGCAGGAGGAGGAGGGCGTTGAAACTGACGAGCCATCATTCCCCTTTTGCCCTTGGCTTCCACCACAAATTGCAGTTTTTGCCCCTTCTGAATTTTTGGGCAATTTGTTCTTGTAGAATGAAATGAATGCCTTACAATTGAACTTGTTTCATCAACTACTCTTGAATTTGATTTCATGGGAAGTCTAATAAGAGGATTTAGTGACATACCCACCTCCATTTTTCTCAATTAATCACTCTTGCTTGCTCTTTCTTTCTTGTAAACTCTGGGTTTGGTTGGGAAGATGTTATGTGCTGACTACTTCACTGTGTTGTTCTTGCATTATTTGGAGGTGAGAAGTTTGACAAATCATCCAATTACAGCTTATCCAATATCCACAAGTTCACATCCTTTTTCTTTTTATTTTTTTAGGCTTCTTTATTTATTTTTATTTTATTTTTTTGAAGAAATCTTTTTTAAAATAATTAGTCACAATATAAAGTGTAAAAATTGTTCTTATAAAAAAAAGTGTAAAATTGTTACTATTAATTTAGGTTTTGTTTATATTGACAGAACTGAACTAAACTGAATTGAATTAAAATAAAAATAAGTCGGTGAAAATAGACCCTTATTAGTAGTTTTGTTTAATCCATCTCGCTAACGGACCTATTATAGGAAAAATTATTAAATATATTTTTTAAAATAGTATTAACTTTAATCATATACTTAATATAAGTATTTAGGTTCGTTAAATATTTCCATTTGTAATTATTTTATCTGACATTTTTAGAGTTTACATTAACTTTTGTCTTATTTATTTTCCTTTTTAAAAGTCTTTTTGGGCAATTTAGTGCACAAACTTGAAGCTAGGAGCCAAGGATATTAGATGTTGTGGACTTGTGGTTAGCCTGAGAAGTACTTTTGTGAACCTCTACATTATTTGTGGCAAATAACATGCACCAAAAAAAACATTGTGGCAAAAAAATTAAAACACTAGAATGTCTTGAATTCACTCTTTTATCCTAAAATCCTAATCATTCACTTTTTGGAATAGCATTTAAGCCCATAAGAATTTCTAAGACGTTTTCTTTGGATTTGAACATATGTGGATTTAGTGAGGGTTAAGTGTTTGATTAGTATACAAAATTATAAGGCAAACAAATGAACAATAAGGAACCAAAAATACATAAAAATATGTCAACTACTCCTACCTTAATTGATTAAGTTTTAATACGTAAACTCATTCTTTGGATTGAAATATATGTGTTTTTTTTTTCTGCGTGATCGGTTATATTACTCCACTTCGTGACACTTGTATAATAGCAAATACATCATCCAAGATCAACCTTCCTTCACGGACAAAAGATTTTGCCAAATCCTTCAATATATCATGATCCTTATATTTATTAGTACAATACTGAGGACACGGGAGCATGAGTTTGATAAAAAAAAAAAAATTGGTACTACTACGATAAGTCTCTATTGCTTTTGGTGAGTGAAATAATCTTCCACGAGAGTTTGTATGGGTACCTCGATGGGCAATATTCCTTCCAATTAGAATTTTTTCCATTCTCAAGGTTCGAACTTGAGACCTTGGTTAAGGAACTTGAGACTCTTAACCATTCAAGTAAACTTTAGTTGGTGCATCAGTTTGATAATTAACTCTTCAATTGGTTGATAATTGTGTAATGCCTGTCTCTTATACACATCTAAAAAAAAAAAAAATTGGTACTACTACGATAAGTCTCTATTGCTTTTGGTGAGTGAAATAATCTTCCACGAGAGTTTGTATGGGTACCTCGATGGGCAATATTCCTTCCAATTAGAATTTTTTCCATTCTCAAGGTTCGAACTTGAGACCTTGGTTAAGGAACTTGAGACTCTTAACCATTCAAGTAAACTTTAGTTGGTGCATCAGTTTGATAATTAACTCTTCAATTGGTTGATAATTGTGTAATGCAAAGTAATTGAATGTTTTTTTTTGTGATCCAGCATCATCCCCATTTCATTGATCCATTGGATAAATTGATGGTTGATGATTGAAAGGGAAAATACAGTAGATAAAATTCTCAAAATTTTTATTTTAATGCTTAATAAAGAAGGAAGAACATCCTAATTTTTATTTTATTTTTATTTCACTAATATATGATTGGTTCTTAAATAATACAGGCATTATTTTGTCGTGTTATTACGATTTGCTAACGGACGTCATGATGCGTTAGATAAGAACTAAATACATTTTCTATAATGGTATAAATTTTGAAAGATATGCCAAAATCACGCATCAATCGGTATAATTAATGTTTATATTCATTTAATATTTTCACTTTTAATTCCCTTGTCTAACGCTCGGACATGGCGTTAGTTAGCTTTTGACGTGTTATTAAGTGGTTTTGACTTTTGAAGCAAGTAATAACCAAAGCAAGTGTCATTCACACTCACTAATCACTATCACTTGTTGCATTACCAACGGTCAACAGCACAACCATGGCAATTGCTCCCCTGCTTCGACGCCATTTCTGCAACCCTCGTCTTCACCATTTCTATCTCACCAAATTCACCCCCAAATTTCCACTTCTACCCTCTCAAAACCCCACTACAAGACCATTCACATCCTCAAAACCCAACACCAAGGTCAACTTCACCCCACCAAACTCCGACTCCGACTCCGAACCCGAACCCGTCCAAACCACCGCCACCGAGCTCCCACCTCCTTACGACCCGTTTACCCAAAAACCCACCACCGAAGAACCCACGGATCCCAAGGACTTGGCCCGAGTTTTCCACAAAATGCGAACCGAAGGTCTGATCAACAATGCAGTCAAGATGTTCGACGAAATGTCCAAAGACGGTTTAACCCACGAAGCGCTGGAAATGTTTAGGGAGATCAAAGACAAGGGCAAGATGCCTGATGTGGTGGCCCACACTGCTGTTATCGAGGCGTATGCGAATGCCGACCAATGCAAGGAAGCTCACAAAGTGTTTTTGAGGATGTTGTCTTCTGGGGTTCTTCCCAATGCTTACACTTACAGCGTGCTGATCAAGTCGCTTGCTAAGGGTGGGATGATCGCTGAGGCCAAGAAGTATGTTCTGGAGATGCTGGGGAGGGGGATTACGCCGAATGCCGGGACTTGTGTCGCGGTTTTCGAGGCGTTTGCCAAGGAAGGGAGGGATGAGGAGGGGAGGGAGTTGTTGAAGGAGATGAAGGGGAGAGGGTTTGTGGTGGATGACAAGGGTGTTGGGGAGGTTCTTCAGGGGAGAAAAGGACTTATTGTTAAGAGCATAAAGAATATAATCTTTGCTAAATATTGAGTTGTTTTGTCAAATTTTATGAGAAACTATGATCATGGTTTGTAATGAGAACAAGGGATGATATCTCAATTGGTTAGAGTTTCGTTGTGACTGTGATTTTCATTCAAAAGATAATGTATGTATGTATCTTGATTCTTATGCAAGAAAATTGATGTATTACCATCATATATGCAAGTTTTCCGTTTTGTAAAAGTATTGTGTAATGAGGCGGGCTTTCATTAACATTAATGAAAAATGACCAAACTATATGATAATTTTCATATGTTTTTGTGTAACTATAATCAATTATAGTAACTTTTAATTAGTAAAGATTAAAGTTACTATAAAACTGATGTGGCACGGAAAATCCCTGCCCACGTGTCTCCACAACATTGGGTCAAAATGATCCACGTGGCAGACGCCATCGCATCAATTAATCCGAACCAAAACGGGACGGAAAACCGACGTTTCTACACTAAAATAGTAGTAAGGAACGCTCGGGAGCACGGATGAATGACAAGTGTCACCCATCCAAGTGGCTCCTTGGTCTATGAAGGGTTCCCTATAAATACCCCAAAAACCAAGGAAAAAAGACACATTAACTCATAGCATTTATTGCAAAAACTCCCAACTACTTTATCTCTCTAGTTTGGCACTTTTAATTCCCTAAACTCCATACTTACTTAAGCATCGGAGGGGAGATAATCCAAATAGGATTATTCTCCTTTGTGCAGGTGCCAGGCGCTCAAGATTTCAGAGCTAGGAGGCCCAGTAAAGCGAAAAGCAAGTCTACGTGCAATAGAAGGTCAGCTCTCCCGAGGTAGCATCGACGGGAAGCCTCCACCCCTCTCTCAACCCAAAAGCTAGGGAAATATTGTAGCCAGGCCACGTCATTGACCAATTTCTTTGCTACAACATTTGGCGCCGTCTGTGGGGAGGCAATCAGAAATGGCTTCAGGAGATGACCAAGCACCACGTAGGACGATCACCCCTCCTTCCTCTGAGAAGGAAAGTAACCCCCATGGTGAGACACTCGCCGATCACTCCACTTTCCAGGTTGGCCTGGAGGACAACCTTGACCTGTCACTTCAGGACCTGGACAGTAGGTACGTTTCGCACGACATTCTTCAGAAGGAAATTTCTAAGGGGGTGGACGAGATTTGGACTCGTTTCAACCAGCAGGAAGAACTGAAGAGTAGACTTGGAAAGCTCTGCAGGCTGGCAAGTCTAAGGTGACGGGCAGTGGAGCTCCTGCCAAGTCTCAAGCAGCGGAGTACAACACTCCCACCATTCCAAAGCTCCGGACCATCAAGGTCAAGAATCCAACACCGCAAGGTAAACATGTTTCAACGGAACACATTCCCTTGGAACGAGAAAAGGGCCAGGCTAGGAGATATCGTAGCACTCCAAAACCTGCCAACACCGCAACAACGGCCACCAGGGCAACTTCTGCCAGGGGTGGCCCATATAGGTTTGATGAAGACTATGGAGAAGATGACGTCTCCTCCCATGAACAGCCAGAGGACGTCAGAGATCTCATTGAGAGGAGGAAACAAGACCGCGAAGCTTCTTCCATGGATGCCCGGAAGATCATTGAGATCAAAAGGGAAAAGAACCAGGATGCCAGGCTGAACCTGGACAAGAAGAGAACTAAGAGGCTTAAGCAAGCCACTCGGTATGACGAAGAACGCTCTTTGACTGGTTCTACGCCAGTATGTACGGACCCTTCCCATCGTTCTCTCAGAACACATGGTCCAGCTCATAGTACATCTGGCCAGGCCACTCCTGCCTCACGTCGCCAGGAGCCAGAGGTTAGATCCRACCAACGTGGGGGGTGTCACCAAAGRGGTGCTCACCTYGATAYGGGTCATGGGCYAACGTCCCATGGAGTGACTAGGGGAATGCAAGCGCTTTCRCTCACTGACAAGAACCCCTTCTCTCCATCTATCCTCATGGCCACATGTACAGTCCCAGAAGATCAAGTTTCCATCTATTATGCTTATGATGGACTACTAACCAGATGATCACTGACCATGTATAAGCATCTTATGCTGACCACCCAGGCTATGATGCTACCTGTGTAATACTTTCCAGTCACTCTCAAAGGGCTGGCACAAAGGTGGTTCAGCGGCCTTCAACGGATCATCCACAACTTCAACGAGTTGGCCGTTTTTTACCCATCATTTCATGGCCCATCGCCAGGAGCAGAAAAGCAGCCTGCACTTGGGAAGAATCCAACAGCGACAAATGAGAGTTGAGGAGCTATGTTAAGCGCTTCAACAATGAGACCCTGCATATCCAGACTTGCCAGACCGGGTGATCCTGACAATTTTACAGAGACTGGACGAGGATAGCCATTCAAGTTTCAAATGGTCAGACAACGTGTTGGAGACTTGAATGAAATGATGAGAGAGCCGAAGCATGGATCCACGCTGAAGAGGTCTGTGCCGTCAAGAAGGCCAAGAAAAGTAACTCCCCCTCTCTCAAACATCAAAATAACAGGCACACCGAGTGGTGGGTCTGACAAAAAGAGGTCTGGGACCTGGAATAACGAGGAGGAGGAACATCCAAAAAGGGGCAGCCAGGAAGAAGAGAAAATCAGCTACAACCTATGGTTGAATACACTAAAGATCTCTTCCAAGTTTACAGGAGGTGAGTCGAGACGTCAGATCGATGATCCTCCACAATCAAGACTGAAATGGACAAGAGGGACAAGTCCAAATATTGCAAATCACAAAAGAGCTGGACATGTCACGATGATTGTTACACCTTGCAGCGCACTATTGATCGCCTGGCGCACCAGAGCAAGGTATAGAAGCATTTAATAAAAAGATTTATGAAGAATCTCCTTCTACGGAGGGTGCCCCAAATGAGGACATTCTGACTCCGAATGTCCATACGATACCGGAGGTTTCGCTGCAGTGGCCAACTGCAGGGTCACCTGGACTATGTCAGAATCCTCAAAAAGTAATGATTTGGAAAGAGAAGGAGGAGAATATTCCCAGATGTTCTCATCTACGAGAAGGATCGTGGGGAGGTAAGCACCCCATGACGACCCTCTCGTGGTTGAAATGAAAGTGGCGGATAAGCGTGTTGTCGATTCTTATTGACACGGGAAGCTCTCTGACTCATTAGCATTGAGTGCCTTCAAAGCTCAAGTACTAATGTATAACGACTTATGCCATGCCACAATACTATAATAGGATTTGGCGGTGATCATTCAGCTACAGTGGGAAGTTGTCAACCTCTCACTCCGCTGCTTGCGAGAGGAACTACGTTTGTAGGCACTTCGAGCAAGTCCTGTGGTCAAACAACATGACAGCCCTACAGACGTATCATCTTGGCCAGCCACACGCAAACGCTCGAAGGCGTGGTGTCACTACATTGATGCTGATGAAGTTTATCAGCTGAACGAAACGGTTGCGCAATATATGGGGATCAGCAAGTCGCTCGTGAGTGCTACCTTACCACCGTCAGACCACTTGCCGGGGGCAAGGATAAGGATGTGCCAGAGATTTCGAAGCAACAAGGGGTCTCCAAGAAGAGGAAYTCTGGTGAAGTGATGATGGTTCATGGAACCCACCAGGAAATGATGGCCATCCATGGTTTGTTTGCCTCTATCTCTCGGCCAGAGCCAGGAGGCCAACAAGAGGATTTCGAGTTAGACCCTACCTTTCCAGGAAGGACGGTTAAGGTAGGAGATGCCATGAATGACCAACTGGGGCAAGAGGTCAAGGACTTGCTGAGGGAATACAAGACGTTTTTGCATTTTCAGCAGAGGAGATGCCAGGCTTGGATCCGAAAATCGCCCAGCATAGCCTTGATGTTGATCCTACTTTCAAGACAGTGAAACAAAAAAAGAGAACCTTGGGGCTGGTCCGATGCAAGGCAGCCGACGAGGAGGTTAAAAAGCTGCTAGACGCTGGATTTATTCGTCCTTGCCAATACTAGGAGTGGGTGGCAAATGTAGTCCTAGTTCCCAAGCCAAATGGGACGTGGAGAATGTGTGTGGACTACACTGATTTGAACAAGGCTTGTCCGAAAGATAGTTTCCCACTCCCAAAGATCGACAAGCTAGTAGACTCTACAGTGGGGCACGAGGCCATGAGCTTCGTTGATGCTTATTTAGGATTTCATCAAATCCCTCTTAAGGAGGGAGACTAGGACAAGACAGCCTCTGTCACTGACAATGGGTTGTATTGTTACAAGGTAATGCCTTTTGGTTTGAGAAATGCCCCTGCCACCTTCCAAAGATGTGTAAACACCATCTTCGCTAAGCAGCTTGGAAGAAATGTAGAAGCCTACATTGATGATATGATCATCAAGAGCAAGAAAAAGGAAAATCATGCCAGGGACCTACGGGAGACATTTGATACATTGCGACACTTTGGCATGAAATTAAATCCGAAGAAGTGTGTCTTTGGGGTAACTTCTGGCAAGTTTTTGGGTTTTTTGGTGGACGAAAGGGGTATTGAAGCTAACCCCGACAAAGTCAAGGCCGTCCTGGATATGCAATCACCACGGAACGTAAAGGAGGTCCAGAGACTGACGGGATGTCTAGCAGCGCTTGGCAGGTTTCCTTCGAAGTCTGGAGATAAATGTCAATACTTCTTTAAAGCAATTAAGAAGAGCACCAAGTTTGAATGGAGCGAAGAGGCTGAAACTGCCTTTGTCAAGTTGAAGGAACACCTTCACACCCTTCCTAGGTTGGTGAGTCCCATGGAAGGAGAGACCTTGTACATGTATCTGTCAGTGTCAGAACATGCTCTGTCGGCCGTGTTGGTGGCCGAAAGGGAAGGAACACAGCTGCCGGTCTACTTTGTGAGCCACGTGCTTCAAGGGGCAGAAATGCGCTACGCCACTTCTGAAAAATTTGGCTTGACACTTATGATGGCCAGCAAGAGCTTCGTCCTTACTTCGCAGCCATAGGATTGTGTCTACACCGACCAACCAATCAAGCAACCTTTGACTAAGTGGAGTCTTCTGGAAGGATGCTAAGTGGGCATAAGCGTTGAACGGATTCATTTGGACTTTGAACACGGAAAGCTATAAAGGCAAGCCCTGGCGGGATTTTATTGTGAAATGACGAGGCCTCCCCAGTCGAAACGTCAAGCGACGTATGGACATTATTTGTAGATGGTTATCTACACAAAATGGCTGTGGCAGGCATCCTGTTTAAATCGCCAGAGGGAGATACGTTCGAATATGCCATGAGGTTCAAATTCCAAACTCAAAATGAGGCCGAGTATGAAACGCTGGTGGCAGGGATCCGAATGTGTAAAGCGCGGGCACGAAAGATAGATGCAATGTCTGACTCCCAACTGGTGGTAAGTCAGGTTAAATGGTGATATGAAGCCCGAGATGAAAACATGATCAAATACTTGGAGATGGTAAGAAGAAGTTGAAGGTGGACGTTTTCACCTAGTGCAAGTGCCTAGGTCGCGAAAACAACCAGGCCGATGCCTTGTCCAAGTTGGCTAGTTCGGCTACAGGAGACTCTCCCAGATCTGTCTTCTGGGAAGTTAAAGATCAACGAAGCATAGACGAGCTAGCCGACATCCATTACATCAACCGAGGAAGCACTTGGATGGACGAGATCATTGAATATAAGCAAACGGGAATCCTACCTCTTGACCCAAAAAAGGCTAAGTATGTGAAGCGGCGAGATACGTGGTTTGTATATTGGAGGGGCCAGCTCTACAAAAAATCATTCTCTCATCCTTTGCTTAAATGCATAACACCGGAGAAAGGGGCAGAGGTGCTAGACGACATCCACCAAGGTCAGTGTGGCTCACATATTGGGGCCAGGTCATTGGCCGAGAAGACCCTTAGGACGGGGTATTATTGGCCTACCTTGCGAGAAGATGCCGCTAACATGGTCAAGAGATGCCACAAGTGCCAAATACACGCTCACATTCACCAACGTCCAGCAAACCAGTTGTCTCCAGTGCTATCACCTCTCCCATTCGCCAAGTGGGGTGTGGACATCCTTGGACCTTTCCCTCAAGCGCCAGGGCAGAAGAAATTCTTGATTGTTGCGGTGGACTACTTCACTAAATGGGTAGAAGCTGAACCAATGAGAAATATCAAGGTGCCTGATGTACAAGGATTTTTGACAAGAAACATCATCACACGGTATGGCGTCCCCCAATCTATCGTCTTCGACAACGGTCCTCAATTTGATTCCAACATTCTCATTAATTGGCTATCAGACCAAGGGATCACTGCACACTTTGCTTCCGTAGCCCATCCACAAGCCAACAGGCAGGTTGAGTCCTTCAACAAGATCATCAGCAATGGGTTGAAGAAGAAGCTGGACAATGCTAAGGGGCTGTGGGTTGATGAACTTTACAATGTGCTATGGTTAATCTGGACAACAGTGAAGAATTCCACGGGGGAAACTCCATTTGCACTTATCTTTGGCTCGGATGCGGTATTGCCCATTGAGATGTATGAACCAACGCTCCGGGTTATGATGTACACCGAAGAGGGAAATTGGGAAGCTATGAAGTGCAATCTTGATCCAATTCCAGAAATCCGGGGCAACGCTCTTCTCCGCCAACAGATTTACAAGTTAAGAATGTCCCGTGAATACAACAAACGCGTCAACCATAGGACTCTCCAATTGGGAGACCTCGTGTTGAGGAAGATGGAATCTACGGGAAGGGCTAAGGAGAATGGAAAGTTGACTCCAAATTGGGAAGGCCCATACAGAATCTGTAAGGTGTTAAGGGATGGAACCTACAAGTTGGAAGATGGACAGGGGAAACGGCTTACCCATTGTAGACACCTAAATGTGTCTCCCCAAATGAGTAATCCGTGATGAAACATACCGCGTCTCGCGATTGTTTCGACTCAGAAAAGATGCTTTGAACTCACAAAAGTTGGAAATACGTGAGGTCATACTCAGAACTATTAAGCAAAGGACAAATAAAAAGGGCAAAAATATTTTCTTTTATTTATTTTAATTTATTTTCTATTTTTAGGATTTTT
>SNQN01002429.1:0-21623 GCA_008642245.1 Bassia scoparia | reverse complement strand
CTTCTAAGAAGAGAGCTCCCTCATCGTCACAGTCTATGTAAGCACCACCTTCTTTGAACTTCCCTGCAAACGGGTAATAGTGAGTTAAGGTTTCTGAAAGCGAGRTCTTCAGTTGCGAGCACAGGGCAGCACGTTCGTAYCGTGTCGAAGGGGCTTGGTAGAACAAGAGGACAGGAACATATACGCTAGGTGAGAGTTGGTCGATACAGGACAGTGTGTATAGTTTGTTGTGAGATGGGGTTGGTTTAGAGGGTTTGATAGCTTCCTTAGAAACGATTTCGACTTCCATTTTTTGATGATCTTTGAAATTTGAGGAATGAAAATRGYAGTTCTAATAAGTTAGTRTAGAAATGAACAAACATYWTYAAGAGCAAGAGATTTTAAYCAACTTGTTGCATGATTTTTGCAACTTGTAGCTGGCAAATGTGGTAGTAGTGATGCTTAGCATGTTCAGAATTTGAGGCAAATTGAGTTCAACGTGATCACAACTGAAATTTCTTGGTGAAAATTAAATAACGTGATTCATAACTATAAAAGATCATAAATGGAGGAAAAAGGGGCAAATTTAAGTAACAAACTCTGAATCTTAGAGTTATGCCAAAGAGTAATTTAAATCCAATCGATTAAGTTCAATAAATTTTGAGAATTTATTAGGTTTAATTAGCAAAATACGGGTCTATTATCACCTATTCTAGTTTCTATTATTGATTATTGTATAATTTGGGTAATCACATTGTCATCTGTGACAATCCAATTAAATATTAAATCAATCATACTGATAAACAGGTCAGGGTTGCGCCTTTCACGAGTGTTCACTTTAGAAGTCCAAGTAAGTTTCACCTCAAAACTATATGACAATGAGAAGAGTAGCACTTAGCCTTATAAAATGAATATTACTTTCTAATATTCACTTGTTTAATGTGGGACAACCCTTTTATTTATATGTGAGCTTAATACATACCATTAATTAAATAAGTGAGTTTGGTTACATAAACTAATTAGAAGTGACTATTCCATATAGTGAATAACAAAGTACTGGGATGTGATAAAGATATAATTTGTTGCATTTATTCGAAAACAGATGAAGTAGTAGTAGAATTTCTAGTATTCCTTGCCATTTATAATTATCTTACCCAACAAAGCAAAAGCCACAAACAATTTCCTGGCACAAACACTGATCAATTAGTGAGCTGAGGCAAAGTTTGTTGGGATTCCCTTATCTAGACGAGCAAATTGCATAATACAATAGTTTTTTACCTAACTAGTCTTATACCCGTGCGATGCACGATTTAGAAGTTTTTAATTATATTGTTTTTCAACTCATTAATAATTATTAAAATATTTTTCAATTGAAAATTATAATACTTGTACAATGCACGACTTATAAATTCAATATTGAGTTTGCATTATTACAAAATCAAATATTATGTGTTAGTCACTCACACTAAATATTAAACAAGATTAATTGCATGCATGAAGAACATCATACAATTCATACCTGACACGGGTTAGAGCTATATGTATCATAAGAATAATTTGAATCCAGCATACGGTGTCATTCAATTCAATGAATAATCGTATATAATATTATTTTATTTTAATTGAAAACTCTTTATAATGGACCATTATTTGGCTCAATAGCCAAATTTAATTATATATGCGTATTATTAGGTTTATTGGCTATGACTATGACTATGAGGTCAACATAAATTATCATTGGAAAATAAGGTAATTGCCATGCATATATGYYATTTGATATGGTGAGATAGATCAATATATATACTATGAGGTCTTTGCGTGCATTATAAGATTTCTTCTACAAATAAATTTAAGTATTAGGAATATATATATTCTTGTTAATATTTATCTTTGATCGAGTAATAAAAGCGTACCTTTCCTTTCAAAAAGTATTAGGAATCCTATGTTCTTAACATAATATATTACGTTTGCATAAAAAAAACATAATATTACGTATACATAAGGATATAGGATTATAGGTGAAAGACCGTGAAACTATGAGATCAATATATATTCTCATGGAAAAAAAATAAGGTAATTGCTATGCATAAAGATATTCTTGCTTGACGTGAATACATGATTTGCATATATATGAGGTCAATAACAACATACAAGAAAGTGTGATTGTAGACAACAATATTCAAGCAAATATAATATGTATTTTATAGGTCAATATAGGATTAATATTTACATATTATGCTAAAAGAGATGCACGCAATACTTAGGTTTATGTGTCCTTTGCTTGTTTATTTAYAGCGGACACAATAGCCTAACTCTATCGTGTCGTAATAAATTTACGTGTCACATATTATGTTAGWGGCGTGCGTCCCTTTTTTATTAGAAGAGACAATATAATAATCTAACTTTATTGGATCGCATATTATGTTAGATGCAATACAATAACTTTACGCATCGCACATTATGTTAGAGGCAACATGATGGGGTAATTGAAAAAATTTCAACAACCTATCACGTCGTCCCGTGTTATYAAATTTTCCGAATACCTCATTTGCGTGATGTATAATCCATGTTTTTRGGTCAAAAGGTCAACAGATTAATAATGTATGTGCTCATTAACGAACGCGAATAAAACAAGACCCTACATGATTATATTTCTTCTTATTAATTGGTAGTTGTAGTTATTCAACAAGATTCTTTCAACTTGTAAATAGTAAATAACACAGGCGGTTAGGATCTTCAAAGGAACGGGAGGGAGTATACAATAACATTCAAGCCCTAACTTTACCATTTTTTGAGGCGATTGATTTTTTGATGAGGGAGAAAGGGAAGAGAAGGAAGGAGGTAGGGCGAGTAGGCCGTTGGTGGTGGCCGAAGTGGAGGATAGCAATTTGTCAAATTATTATTTTTCTCATTATCTCTCTGGAATGACAGGAAACAAAAGAGTTGAAGAAATGAAAGAAAAAGAAAATAAAATTAAATTTTTTGTTGTAGATAAAATAAATTAAATTTGATATATAATAGAAGGGCAAAAATTATTTGAATTTAAAAAAATTATTTTTTAAAATCAGATTTGAAATTCAAATGAACTTAAAAATTTAATGCACCAAGGGCCCCCAATAAATAGACCAATAAAGAGAAAGTCACCCTCAAAAATATGTGGGTTACCACATAACTTTAGATGTATAAAGTATGTGTAGCCTTTTCCTTACTAAAACATATTAAATAGCAACGTAGATCAGTGAGACATGTCATTCCTAACTCCTAAGGCACAATTATAACTTGGGGGACCTATCGCAACTGACATAACACTTTAAATAGGCAGATATTTGAGTACTTCATACCGAGGATTTAATGTGAACAAATACATGCCGAGGATGAGGCGCAATTTCCTATAAACGGATTCTTATGTAATTTTTTATTATAGTGTAACATTTTTTTTTTTTTCAAAAAGGAAGAAGTATGAGTATTGTGCTATCTAATAGTATATCTGCCTCTTGTTGATAAATTGATCCCAGATAGTTCAAAAGCTTCAATTATCTCTTAAAATAGTTTCCAGATACAAACCCAACCTACCCACACCTTGTCCCTACCCAATGGCAGACGCCACGTGCACCCCAAGCAGGTCCCACCTTAAACCAAAATAAGGGAGACATGTGGGCCCCACGTACTTACAGAATAAAGGCACCTAATGGGGTACGAGACAAAGTCTGACATGTGTCCATTATATCCCACATTGCTTAAATGTCAAAGGTTTGTCCCACATAGGAAAAGCATCAACAGTCAACTCACCAAACGCCTTAATAAAAGGGATTGATGAGTCCCCTCCAGGTATCTAATTCTGAACCACCGAGTATAGTCTAGCACTTACATCTAGCTTGCTCGACCTTCAGTTAGGTCTCTTTAGCTGACTTAAGCATCGAGGGGCTTTCCCACGGAAATCCCCCGGGTTGTCACCTTGGGCTTTTTTGCCAGGTTAGCCGGAAGAGACCCAAAGTGTCCATTCCTCCAGGACCATTGACGGAAGCACGTACGTGCCCAGCTTTTACCTCCACGTCATTATTACTCCAGCACACTAGTTTTCTACTGTATTCTTGGTAAGTTTCCTTAAGAACAGGAACAGGATTGGCGCCGTTTGTGGGGATCGACAAGCAAGCCATGGTCAGTACGCGTTTTTACGGTGCTCGTGATGTTCAATCCCGTCAATCAGACCAGGTTACGCGGAAGGCAACCCTCCGAGGGAGATACTGCCACTTCCCGCCTGCGCGTGACTCGGGGAATGGTTTGCAGGGGTAGAGAGGACCAATCGAACCTCACCTATTGCTTCCCTCAGCCAACAGACCGGTCACAAGACAGGAACTTGATGCCTTGCTGGAGAAGGTCACTCTTCTCACCAGCAATTGCCAATCGGGCAGAAGGTGAGACTTCATCCACGCGCAGTCACCAGCGCGCAGCTCCGGGCCCACGACCTAGACTTCGTGTCAAAGGCCTGCCTCACTCTAGGGAGGGCCACGTCCAGGACCTTCAGGTTCGATTCCTCCTTGCGGGCGTTCTTCAGCGCAACGCCGCCCCCAGCGAGTTCCAAGTCGCTCCATCAGAAGGGTAGAGGATGCCCTCAGGTCATTCGTTTACATAAGGCCCCTCTGGACCCGCACGGACGATCGCATTGAAGAAAGGCGTCGAGATAATCTGGATGCCCGTACTATCATCAAACAATCGCGAAGCCAAGCGAAGCCGCAACCGGCCCAGCCTCGAGCCCTCCCCTCAGCCGAGGAGACTCGGGCCGACCCTCTGCTCGACCTAGCCGGTCCCAGCATGAGGCCACTAGTCGGTTCCCCGCATCAATCAGCTAGGTCACGCGGGCCACGCAGATAGTTCCGCGGTCTCAAGTCAGTCAGGCGACTCGGGAAGACGACGCTCGGCCTCGACAGGCCATGCATACCCTCCGTCCAAGGACTCCATTCAGCAGGTGGATAATGGCACCGGGATCGAAGAAAGTAAAGGGCCCACCATCGAGACCTTCGACGAGACAAGAGTCCCGAGGACATATGCAGCCTTAACAAGACCTCAAATGGCAGTCAGACGGATGCGAGGCCTCATGGTGTCGTTTCTTCCCACCACGCTTAAAGGTATGCTCTCACTTGGTTTTTTAAGTGAATTGGCAATCTGGTTTGTATTACGAATTTTACTTGTTAGAGGCTTTGGTTCAAACAACAATTTAATTGCTGGTAAAAGACATAGAAATACTTTGCATTTTGACGTTGAAACACAGGCAAAAACTGGAAGGATTGTCTAGTTAACATAAGCGATCAATGCCGAATTCTGGGCATTCTCCGAATCTAGAAGACAATGTTGCTTTTTCAACCCTCCATGTCAGGCCTCAGACCTAGGCGGTTCAAGCAGGACTTGTCATTGAGGGCATCAACGAAGTACTCAGGCCTCTGGCTCTGGCCCAGAATACATTCAGCCTCTGAGATCAATAACATGCATGACGATCAGCCCTCATCCGAGGGCAAAAGAAAAGACAGGTGACAACAGGGGTATCCCACTCAAGGGCAGAAGCCCAAGCTCAGGGACGGAGGGGATGACCTCGATATAATACCAACAGGCGAGATATCTTTCTTGACATCAAGTCCCTGGATATCTGCCAAAATGTCCTGTTCCCCATTCGAACTATGCCTAATCAGCGGAACAGAACCTTTGGTGTGAGTAACCATCGGGAATGTGGGCAATCACCACCCGAGATTGTCGGGAATTGAAACAAGCTATCGATCACCAGGCTAACGGAGGGTAAGCCCAATCGATATCTCGCAAGAAAGGATACCAAAGATCAGGGCAGCCTCGCGAAGGAGGCACACCCACTGTCAGCAATGAAACCATGAAACCGTGAAATGTGGAATATCGGGTGGTAAAGTGCCTCAGGAGGCCCCAGTAAATCGGGCCACAAGCGTCACTGGAAGAGCTCACGCACTCAAGTGTTGAAGGTTTGGTGGTGAGGTTGCCTCCCAACTGTCCAGCAATTGTCTTTGACGAACATTCTGCCAAATCCTATTGCCTCCCCTCACGAGATCCTTCTGGTCGTTGAAATTAAAGTATCTACGCTCGGGGGAAAGCGAGTGCTTGTGGACAGCGGGCAGTTTCCTCAAACATTATCACCTTGATGCTTGCAGAAGTTGAAGTATCTAAGTCCGATCTCATCGGGCTTCAGAGCATCCCTTGGTTGGTTTTGGTGGAAAGAGAACATACCCGGAGGAGTCATTAAATTGCCAGTCAGAATGCGGGGAGAAGGACCTGGCTCGTTCAACTCAGGTGTACTACTGTCAGTTGATATGGACCTCCCCTAACAACATCATCCTCGCAAGACCCTACTCTCAATCGGGTTAAGCTTCTATATCACTTATCAATTGCTTTTACAATAATGAAACATATTCTGGAACGTTGGTCCGGAATATGGCATCAACGCTCTGCAGGGAGTGTTATGTAATAGCCTCCCAATGCCCGACCCTAGAGCCTTCATGCGGGCAAAAGCGGAAAGACCCCGCCAGAAGAAGGGAAGCCTACCGGGCTAGATGTATATCTCAGCGAAATGTCAAAAGGTGAATCGGCCTCAGCCTGCGGAAGCCAATGAGAAGTACAAGATTGACGATACCCCGACACACACTGTCCGGGTCGAGAAGTCACTTGCACCAGAAACTCGAAGCTAATTGTCTTGACGACTTAAGGAAATTTCGTGATGTCTTCGCATTTGATGCCACAGAGATGCCCGGATTGACCCTCACGTCTGGTACACAAGCTCAGCCATCAAGAGGGCATCGTAGTGTCAAACAAAAGCTCAGACATCAAGGCAAGGAGGAGTGAGGCAAGCAGCCTCAGAAATCAAAAAGTTGCTTCGATAGCAGGCTTCATTCGGGAAATGTCGATACTCAGATTGGTTGGCCAATGTGGTGCTGGTCACGAAGACAACGGGACAATGGCGCATGTCGGATTCACTGATCTCAATAAGGCATGCCCAAAGGACGACTACCCTCTGCCGAAGATCGATGCTTGGTCGACTCTACTGCAGGACATGCCTCTATTCAGCTTCATGGATGCCAATTGGGGTATCATCAGATCCCAATGGCAGAAGAAGACAGCCCCACACTGCTTCATCACTCGCAAGGGGTCTATTCTATAAAAAGTCATGCCATTCGGCCTCAAGAAACAGGAGCCACTTACCAAAGGTGGTGGACCAGATCTTCGAAGACAATTGGGAGAATGGTGGAAATTTACTGTGATGAACAGGAATAATTCCAAAAGGCCAGAAAGATAGAGAGATCAGTATCGGACCTCAGGGAGCAATTCTCCTCCCCAGGAAATAACAACATGAAGCTGAATCCTAGAAGTGTGTGTTTCGGCGTTCGGGGAGTAAATGCTCGGTTTCTTTTGGTGACGAGAGGGGCATCGAGGCCACCCTGATAAGATCCAGGCAATCATCAACATGGAATCCCCAAGGTCGGTCAAAGAAGTCAGAGGCTCACAGGATGCATGGCTAGCTTTGGGTCGGTTCCCTATCTAGGTCAGGCAGCAAGAGTCTGGCCTCTTTCATAAACAATTGAAAAGGTCTCGTTCAGCTGGATGAAGAAGCAGAGGCACCTTTCCAGCAACTTAACAGCACTTGTCCAGCCTGCCAAAGTTGGTCTCCCCCCTTGCCGAGGGAACACTCTTTCTGTACTTGGCAATCTCGACTATCATTGAAGTGCAGTCCTCGGTTCCAGAAGGGACAAGACCCAGCATCCGGGTACTGTCATAAGTCATGCCTATAGAGGGGCTGAATCTCGGTCGCTTTGGATCGAGAAAATGGTGTACGCTCTCCGTGAATAGCTAATCGGAAGCTCAAGCCTTTACTTTCCCATGCTCATCCCATCATAAGTCTTAATGCGGACAGCCAATAAGAAAAAAGGTTGGGGGGAAAAAAATCGAAAAGGAAAAGAAAAAAAATCACTTGACACGGATGACAGAAGGCAGATCAGTTGGCAGATTATGGGTTAGAGTATAGCCTAGAAGAGCAATCAAAGCCCAGGCATTGGCTGACTTCATCGCGAATGCACAAACCAGCCACCATCGGTAATGAGGCGAAGGCTGGGAGGTGTAATGTGGATGGTTCGGCCACCAAAGATGGAAAATGGGACAAGGTTCCTAATAAGGCAGACAACGAGACAAGTTCGAGTACGCAGGTCAAATTTCGGGTTCTCAGCCTCAAACAATGAGACCGGAATACGAAGCCGTTATCCTCGGAATACATATGTGCCTAGACGCTGGGGCTAATCTTTTGAAAAATCAAGTCGGACTCACAACTGATTGTGGGGTCAATCAAAACGGCGAATTCAAGCCAAGGAAAGACGGAATGAGATGTCAATTGAAACAAGGTACGAGAGCTTTTCACAAAAACTTCAAACAAATCTCCATAAGTCACATCCCTCGGTTTGAAAACAATCAGGCAGATGCGTTGTCTCGCTTTAGCCAAGCTTCAGCCGAGTCTCTCGAGCCTCGAACCATCACATGGGAGGTATGAAGGAGCCCGCATTAATGAACAGTCCCAACCATGCCCCTGGATCGGGGGGACCTACCGGATGGACAGATATTCGATACCTTCGGAGATGAGCAAGCTTCCTTGACGACCAAAGAGGCTGACGGGGTCAGGAACTCAGGCTTTCGTGGGTCGAATGGTACGAGGGAGACTCTACAAGAAGTCCTTATACCCATCCTTTGCTTCGGTGCGTGACACCGGACAAGGGGATTACATCCTTCGGGAAAATTCATAAGGGGCTTGTGGCAGTCATCAAAGGGCAAGGACTATGGCCGGTAAAGTCCTTCGGTAGGTACTACTTGCCCTACGCTCAGCAGGAGCCAGGACTTAATCCAAAATGTGAAAAAGTCCAAGAAGAAATACTCGGTCCCTCACCGACCTGCAATCAGCTTTCAAGCCATCTTGCCCGCGTTTGGGCCATTCGACAAGTGGGGCATGGATCTGCTGGGACCGTTTCCTCAAGCCTCGGGGCAGCGTAAGTTCCTCAATAGTCCGCAGTGGACTACTTACAAAATGGATAGAATCCGAGCCTCTGGCACCATCAACTGAAAAAGCAGGTTCACATTCATCTAGAATGGGGAGGAAACATCATCATTACTGGTTTGGAATCCCCCCCCGGGTCTTGTGACAGACAATGGAGACAGTTTGTCAGTGAGGTCTTACCAAGGAGTATCTGGTGCTCGATTCGGCATCAACATTGGGGCAACTTTCGGTGGACAACCTCAACCAATGGACAAGCCGAGGCTGCCAAGAAGGTGATCCTTCCGAGTAATTAAAACTAAGTTGGAAGGTTCTAAAGGCACTTGGGTCGATGAACTTCCCGGGGTCCTGTGGTCGGCTTCGCACACGACCAAAGAAGCACGGGACACAACCTTGTCTCCTGGTGTATGTGCATGTGAAAGCAGGTCTGCCCGTGGAAGTCGGATAGCCCTCCCCTCGGTCAGTTCTAGACTTTTCGACCATGGACCAAAACAAAGAGTATAAGAAGATTGAACTCGATCTACTACCCCGAGATACGGGAATTCCTGCAAGTCCCATCTCCTATAAAACAGAAATCACAAGGTACTTCAAAACCAGCGAGTCAATCGGGAGATACAAGTAGGAGATTGGGGTTCTTCGGGATTCGAAGCGACGGGGTTCGGGAGAATCTACCTGGGCAAACTCACCCCAACTGGAAGGTCCCCTATCGGTTACAGAGATGGTCAACCCGGGACTTATAGACTCGAGGACACCGCTGCTAATGTGCCCTCCCTCGCATGAAATACAGACAACTTGCGCAAATTACATGAAGGTTAAGACTTGTTATTTTTTTTAATTTCCATATTCAATAACTCTGTAGCACGCCAAAGCACACTTGGTCAGGGTCTGTCCTGCCGGATCCTTGACCAAGCACTGCTCAGTCAGCCTGCTATGACTAGCACTCGTTGTATAAAAGCATCATAAAAGTCTTCTTTTTGCGCAATTTATGTTTTATTAAGTGTTTTACCCTCGAGAATCAGCATGCTCACCTTCGGGGCAAACTAGCCTCGGAGGCACCCCATTGAAGAGCAAAGGTTGAACATGCCAGACCCCGAGACAGAGGCAGATAAAAAAACATAAAACAAAAGACAAAAGCATCGGCAATAAAAAGTTTAAGGCAACGACACTCGCATATGCCAAAGGAGATTAAAATTAAGTTAAAGCCAGGCTCCGCTGGCAGACAAGAGAAGTATCAAAATTAAAACCAGATCTCAGTTGGAAAATATTTGGTTACAAGGTCGGGAATGCTACACCGACCAAAACAACAGTTAGAAAATTCATCAAATATTACAAATTTGACCCGAAAAAGAACATGGTCAGCATAAGAGACTGAAATAAATATGAAGAAATCTCGGGTATACTCAGAGAGCTGACGTGTCTCTCGCATCGTCATCATTGTCATCTTTTCTTTGTCCGCCGAGGCCTTGAAAGAAAAGCGCACGGGTCTGGGAGGAAATGGCCTTGGCAGCTGAAGCTCCAGGAATGACAGCGACTCGGTTGTTGAGACTTAGAAGCAATCTGAGCAAGACTCTTCGATCGGCGTTAAGCATCTTGAGCTAACTCTCGAAGCCAGAAAAAAAAAAAAAAAAAAAAAAAAAAAAAAAAAAAAAAAAAAAACAACCTGTCCGTACTTGGTCTTTGATGGCGGTCAGTTTGGTCGGGGGACCACAACCATTGATAGCAGCCTCCATCTGGGTCAGAGCATTGACAACCCGGTCTTGAATGAAGTTTTGCCACCAACTTGACCTTGTATTGGCGACCCTCGGGAGTGCCAAACAGTGCCCACCACTGCCTGACCACCGCAGTGAGGTTCTCTCTCTCAGTTCGAGGGCAATCAGTCAGCTCCTTAACTGTAGCATCCCTTCTGGCGATGATTATTCTTTCGCCTGGCAGCCCGCTGCATTGCCTGAACCGGTCATTCCTCGAGGTCCCTGCGTCTCCTCCTTCCACTTCGGAGCTCCTCTTCTCCCTTCTGGCAGCTCCCTCCAGTTCCTTGTCCTTGTCCTGGACAATCTGCACTTTGCGGTGAGAGACCGTTTGTTCTTAGGCAATGGTGGAGGGAAAGGGCATGCATCCTGACTGTCAGTGCAGCAAAAGAGCACAGTCGGGAAGGGTTTTCGGATAAAAGGAAAGTAAAGTCAAGGGACATTGAAAAGTTTGAAAGAAAAGATAAGTGGTAAAGCTACCTCAAGCCAAGCAGATTGGAGTCCTCGTCTCACCCGGGCCAGGGCCTCCTCCTTCATGCAGCTCCGAGACGTTCCCTCCTAATGGACGATCCCTTCAAAGCAGACTCGGCCCTTTTGACTTAACCCCTTGCAGTTGGGTCGAGGAACTACCGGGCACCTCAGGATCCACCCTCGCCTCGGCCTTTTGCGCTAAGAAGGGAGTTTCGTACACCCCTGTCAGGTCAGTGAATGGGGACAAAATCCTGAAGTTGTCGATGAAAAAGGTGGATTCTGAGGAGGATTGACAGGAGTTGTCTCATCCGGACCGGTTTCCGAACCGCCTCAAGATCCGGGAAGCTTCCTGGGGTTCTGCAAATTACAAAGTCGTATGTAAACATACAAAACATAAGGTTAAAGCAAGAGGAACTTGTATCAAGATAAATCAAGACACTACTCGGCTACAGAAGGATGGAGATATTGCCAGCCTCCATCTCGGTATCCAGGTCCGTGAAACAGGAATAGCCGCCGAGATGTGTCAGCATTTCCTGATTCCCAACTTACCAGCCTCTTGCAAAAGTAGGAATCAAACATGTCACAATTATGTTTGTATTTTGACATACGACTTTGTATTTGCAGAACCTAGAAGCTTCGGGGTCTGAGGCGGTTAATGGCGAGCAGGTGGCGCGGGGGATTGCAGGAGGTGGCGGCGGTCGGGCTTCATGCAGGTTGGAAAAGTCGCCCTTTTCTGGGCCTCCGAGGTCGGTCGCCGCGAGGAAAAAAGAGAGAAAGGAAAAGAGAGAGAGGCTGCGGCGAATGAGAGCGAGAGAGAGAGAGAACGAGCAGTGACGCGGCAAAGAGAGGGATGTGCGAGAAAGACACCGGTGCCGGTGTCCTTCGCCGGTGCCGGTGAGAGTTGAGGGGGAGGGTTTGTGAGTGAGGGCAGGGTTTTTGGAGAGTGTGAGAGGTTTGCGAGTGAGAGGGTTTGTGTTTTACGGTGAGTAGGAGGGTTTGAGAGTGAAATGAAAAAAAATTGAATTTTATGGGTGATGGGGTGCAGGCAGCGAGGTTTTTTTTTTTTAAAAAAAAAAGTGCATTTTACCGATCGAATTTCAGGTCGGTATCACCGACCGAATATTCGGTCCGGTAAAAAGCACTTTAACGAGTGCCTTAACAAGAGGTTGCAGGCTTGTTCATTTTAAAAAAATATATACTATTACCGAGACCGCAGTATCGGTCGGTAATTTTGGCGGAAATTTTATTTTATTAGAGTTCAAGTTGAGAGTTACCGAACCACAATTACGGTCGGTAATACCGACCTATGATTTTTCGGTCGGTACTGCACCGACGAATTGGTGGTCGGTAATATTTCACGCGACCGAAGGGCGGTCGCGATAGTCGGTGTTACCGACCAAAAAAAATCGTCGGTGCGGTCGGTCGCGAAATCGATTTTCTTGTAAGTGCAATAAAGACAAACTTTCTAAGATATTAAAAGGAAAAGACAAGTATTTAAAGTCGGGACAGTTGACCGAAGACAATATACACCCTAACCACCGGTACATCTTTTTTACTTAGACCACCAATGGCAAATAATGCTCATTTGCAAGATCGTGTCGCGGCAACCAATTGCCGAAGGGCTCTGGAAATGTTGTACAATCCCGCGAGACATTTCTTCTCCCTCAAGAAGAAGAAGGCTACCACCCCCTGGATTTGTTCAATCAGAGGCACATTATAGTTCAGGATCAGGTTAGGACAGAGTTCAGGGTCCTTACCCGAGGAAAGTCTAGCAGTTGGCTATAAACAAAGCAAAACTCCCGAAGAAACCCTTCCAGCTAGGCCGAAGTCCGACAAGGACCTTGTACAGCTTCCTGACACTGAATTCCACCAGCCGGGGCCGATGTTCGCCTTGACAACTGCTCAAGTTTTGAAGATGTTCGAAAGAGGGTCAGGGTCGGGTTTTGCCCATCCAATGACAGATAGAACAGGAACCCAACTTGTGTGCTACAGAGTTGGGCATCAAAGTTGTGCAAGGCTAGGTGTGTATTCTTGCAACAACAAAGGGATAAAAGGATCGAGTGAAATTTGAGCCCATCTCTCAGTGACCTTTATATACAGCCCGGTCCCTGGAGATGGAAGGATGACCGGATTGGTCGAGAGTTTGGGGCTATGTACTGTAAGGGGGAGGAAAAAGAATTGTGGCTCTCCAGAAATGCAACTCCTTCAGCAGTCTTTGCTTGATAGTGCTTCTCAATGTAAAAGAAGACCGGGTCCCCTCTCGTTATTCAGTACCTCCTGCCCGATGTCCGAAGTCCAGCCATTTCTGTCAATTTTGAAAGTCACCTTGTCAATCTACAAATTTTACGCCTAAATTGCTTAACAACGTGCCCATCTTCTACATATTACCTACCTGGCCAAGGAGTAACAACACCCCTCTAAGCTCTTTCCCTCCCTCGGGCTCCGGGAGTCAAAGGCCGGGGTCTCTAGGTAATGGCCGTCTAATATGTTGGCTATGTACTACACTCGGTATGGTCGCACCCTTCGGGAAGTGTCTTCTCCATCTAGACGGGTATAACTATCTCTAAGGTCAATACACAACTCTCGATCGGGAGGGTCTCCCTGAGCCCGGAACAGGATCCGGAACCAAAGGGGTCCGACTACGGGGGGTCATTTACGCAGGTTCCTCGCTAAGTCATCAATCAGTAAGTCATCCGAAGCTACACTAATACTTACATCTAAGTCAGAAACACAAGCCCTGAGTCGGTGGAATATAAGGACTAACTACTAAGGGTCAGATTCAGAAGGCAAAACCATCCATATTCACTATGTGGCACAACAACAAACGAAGCCTAAGTCAAAGGAGTGCGAGAATATAACGTACGTTCCTCCGTTTTTGTTTCCTTGGCAACAATTACTGAAAAACGGAAATTCCCAAATACATGCAACAATCTAAATATTTCCATATAATAGTTAAACATTTAGGTTACAAATTACAATTTTACCCTAACTTAATTTATGTTTTTAAACTAATAATCAACACTTAACATTAACAATTTAATACAAATCTATAAAAACATATTAAATCATTTAATGATTCCACGCAAATAATCAACTATCAATCAATTATCAACCACACCCAATACCCAACCAATGTTTTTAAGAAAAAAAATTACCAATTCATTCACATAATCGTCTTCATCCCAACATCTGCTCCCTCGTCTTTCTCCTCCAATCTCCTCTATTATTCAATATTGAAAATGGCAGATCTGTTTGTTTCTCATTTGAGTTTAGAGTATGAAGAAGCGTGTGGGTTTCTTGATTTTAGGGGTCATCTGGGGCACGATTTTGTTCGTCCTCAAATTAGGGTTCATCATCGCAAATCGTCAAACAAGGTTTATCCTCTAATCATAGTTCATTCTGGAATTTTCTGAACATTTATCATTTTTAAATCTTTTGATTTGTTTGCCTAATTTGTTGGAACTGTTTATGTTTGTAACTTTATTTCGATTTTTGATCGTTTGGGCTGAAATTCTCTTTAAAAATGAGAGGGAAAAATTTGGCCCCACTAAATTTTAGCAAAGTAGCAGCTCACGAAGTGCAGTAAATACCGTAAATCTACTCAAGAAGGACCCACTAATTCTACCCTTTCTATATTTAAATTGCAAACAATTAAACCCAATAATGTGGCACTTGTAGAAAATTTACTTTGGACAATGTGCAGTGTTTTGTTGCATGAAAACAAAATGGAGGAAGTACCTTAATTGCGTACACTAAAAAGTCTCGCACCTAATGCTGGTCGGCACTCGGCCGATCCCCGCGGTGGACAGAAATCCTTCAAGGGAAAAGAACTCCTAAGAAAAGATCAAGGACTCTAGAGAGAGGAAGAGATAAATTACCTAAAATTCTAGAGAGAGAAGAGAGCTTTTCCTAGAGAGAGAAGAGAGCTTTTCTAGAGAGAGAAGAGAGCTTTTAGAGAGAGAAGCTAAAAATAGAAAGTGGTAAATGTGAAAATGAGATTTTACCAGTGCTTAACTATTATAGTAGTGAGGGAAGATGAACAGTTCTTGACACAATAAGTACCACTTTTAATATTAAAATATTAAAAAGTGGTAAAAACCGTCCACGTCCATTCAACCAGATTGATCGTTCACACTTAGAAAATTAATAAGTTTTCCTTTTCCCGAAAGCTTGTTACCTCGGAATCCAAAGGAATTGGTTTTCCTTTCCCGAGGCTTGTGCCTCAGGGAATCCAAAAGGAAATTGGTTTTCTTTTCCCCAAGGCTTGTGCCCTCGGATCCAAGGAATTGGTTTCCTTTTCCGAGGCTTGTGCCCTCGGGGCAAGGAATTGGTTTTTCCTTTTTCCCGAGGCTGTTGCCTCGGGAATCCAAGGAAATTGTTTTCTTTTTCCCGGCTGTGCCCTCGGGAATCCAAGGAATTGGTTTCCTTTTCCCGAGGCTTGTGCCCTCGGGGATCCAAGGAAGGTTTCCTTTTCCGAGACTTGTGCCCTCGGGGATCCAAGGATGGTTTCCTTTTTCCCGAGGCTTGTGCCTCGGACAGGAATAGGTTTCCCTTTTCCCCGAAGCTGGTACCCTCGGAAGCCAAGGAACAAGCTTCCCTTTTCCCCGAGGACAGTACCTCAGGAATCAAAGAATAAGTTTTCCCTTTTCCCCAGGCTTGCAAAACCCTCGAGAAATCAAGAGTAGGTTTTCCTTTTCTCGAGCTCGGTAACCCTCGGGATCAAAGGAGCAGGTTTTCCTTTTTCCCGAGGACAGCACCCTCGGGAATCCAGGACAAAGTTCCTTTCCCAGAGGCTTGTGCCCTCAGAGAATCCAAGGAATAGGTTCCCTTTTCCGAGGACAAGCATCCTCGGGAATCAAAGGAGCAAATTTTCCTTTTCCCGAGGCTACGTACCCTCGGAAATCAAAGGAGCAGGTTTTCCTTTTCTCGACGGCTGGCACCGCTCGGGATTCAGAAGGACGAAGCCTCTTATTACAAGTCTGGTGCCCCGGGCGTATAAGGGAATGATATCCCTAACATCACCGAGGCTCATTAGCCCTCGGGGCTCGGTTAAATTTGGGGCTTATAAACCCTCGTGAAATCCTAAACACCGGGCTCATTAGCCCCTCGGGGCTCGCTTAAATCGGGGCTTATTAGCCCTCGGGAATTCCTAAAACACCGAGGCTCATTGCCCTGGGATTCGGTTAACTTGGGCCTATTAGTCCTCGGGAATTCCTAAACACCGAGCTCATTAGCCCTTGGGGCTCGATAACTTGAAGCTATTAGCTCTGCCTCCAGATAAGACACGAGAAACGTTCCCCACCTCACCGAGGGAACTATGCTAGCTTGACAAACCATCGCCTAAATGATTTCCCTATCGGAACACTATCGGCACGATCGTTGGTCTGTGACCTTCGAACAAGCGGTCTGACCGTCTTCTTGGCAAACCCTGACCGGGTACCTTCGGCCTTATAGGTTCGAAAGTTGCATAAAACCAGACCAGGAGGGTTGAGCCATGATTCCGCTTGACAACCTAACCTCCTCGGTCCTCGGTATAAGTATCAAGCGTGGGGCTAAATTGTCCCTGCCTCAATGGCCAGACCGCACGTGGCACCCAGCAGGTCGCACCTTAAAACCCCAAATAAGGGAGACACTGTTGGCCCCCACGTACGTAAAGAATAAGGCCCCTAATGGGTACGAGAACAAAGTCTAACATGTGGCAGACTTCTATCCCACATCTGCTTTAAATGTCCAAGAGGTGTTGTCCCAACAATTGGGAAAGCATCAACAGCAAACCTCACAAACCCTATAAAAAGGGAGTTGATGAAGTCCACTTCCAGGTATCTAATTCTGAAAACCCTCCCGAGTAATAGTTAGCACTTACATCTAGCTTGCTCGACCTTCAGTTAGGTCTCTTTGCTGACTTAAGCATCGGAGGGGCCTTTCCGCCCGATAAATCCCCGGGTTAGTCACCTTGCTTGTTTTGCAGGTTAGACGGAAGAGACCAAGTGTCCATTCTCAGGACATTGACGGAAGCACGGACGTGCCCACTGTCATCCCCAGTCATTATTAACTCACCCTAATTTTCTTACTGTATCTTTTAAGTTCCTTGAACAGGAACAAACCTCATCTGACGATAGCAAATGGAATCATATGAGACGCCTGAGATGACCGTGATAAAGAAGTGAAAGAATTTGAGGACAGCAAACTTGGAGTGAAGGGTCTAAGTTGACTCAGGCATAACTCAAATTCCACGCATGTTTTCACCACCCACTGAGGCCCTCTTTGATGCTCTGAAACTCATAGGGCTAACTCATTATGACCTGATGATACCACTCATTGACCTCTCGGTCAGTCATTAGAATTGTTATGTGCATGCAGTCTTAAGCGATGTTCAAGCATGCATGTTTGATAGTTCTGTGTCAGTGATAAATCTATCGACGTGGAGTTGTTGTTCTGTTTCGTTCTTCTTTCTCCTCGAACCGTCTGATCAACATGCTGCCAAGGGCCTTTCCGATGAGCTGTATCCACAAGAGGATGTGGGCAGGCTGATGGCCGAGATTCACGCTCCACTCCAGGCAGTAAGTGGAGTAAGGGTTTCTGCTCTAACTAATTTGTTCTTTTCTAAAGTTGCAAAAGCTGGTCTGACGAACACTGGCAATTCGACTAAGCCCAACCCTGTTGAAGCCAAGAATCCACTGCATGTTTGCATGTAGTCTTATTTGTAGTGATAATGCTAGCAGATCCACCAGCACGACCTTATTTTCAACTTCTTTGTAGTCATTTGGGTGTTTTTTCCAACAAACTTGGGAAATCGGTAAAATTACCTAGAAATTACTTGAGAAGTAAAAAAATGTGTTTCGGCAGGAATGAGGTACTCATGTATGATAAGGAAGTTAAAGCACTAGCCGAGAAACTCATGGGATGCTATCTAAAGGATTGGGGCTAAGCGCCGAGAAGTAGTACTAAAATGGCCTACTAGGAAGAAGAAACAGGTTTGCCAGTATTATACACCCTGCACAGAACTAACAAGACATTTGGGGCTAGCTTCACACACAAATCCGACATCTTGTACAGTGTTGCGCAGGATCAAGTAGGTGGGCTGCAAGTCAAATGTGATGGCAAATGGATCAACCTGAAACCAACTTCGGGTGCTTTATTGGTTAACATTGGTTGAACTTTTAAACAGGTATTCACCTTTGTAACCAACATACTCGTATTTGTAATTCCTCACTCTCTCAAATAACTAAGCAAACTTGTTTATCAAATTAGGCAATTTTGTCAGAACCACCTTTGTAAGGTGATTTTTGCACAAACCCACCTTTTGTAAGCTTTATTTGATCAAAAAACCACCTTTTGGTACAAAGTTGTTTGTTGACCACTCACATGTGGCCCGGTTTCCGGCGTTGACCAGTGCGTTGACTTCCATGTAAGTTTGGTTTTTTTTAAATTTTTTTTTCTTTTTGCTGCCATCCCACAACCACCACACCCCTTCCCAGCTCTGCCGCTCCCACTCCCGTACCCTCCACCAACTCACCAAACCCCAAATGGACCCACCTACCTTTTTTTACCAATCACAAACGCCGCAACCAGCAACTCCACCCACTGCCGCAAATGGACCACCTCGCAGCCACCCCACCTACGCTCCCTCCCCTCACACACTCCCTCGGTGCAACACGCAATCCACCTCCTCCCTCAACGAAACCAACAAGCAGCGCACCACCCAAACCCTCCTGAACAACCCCAAAAATTTGAAATCAATTCCTCTCCAAATCAGTAAAAAACCCTAAATCAATTTGGAGGAAAATTTCACAGTGGCTGAGTGAGTTTCGCGACTGATTGGGTTGGCTTCGTGGGGTGTTCATGGTGCCAGATAGAATTCGTGGTGGGTGTGCGAGTTTCTGCAGAGTGAAGTGGAGGTTCGTGAGGTGGAGTAGGGTTGTGGTCGAGGGGTGGGGCGTTCAATCGGGTTGGGTTCGAGCGAGGGTGGTCTGAGGTGGTGGAGGGTACGGTGGGAGGCGGTCAGGAGCTGGAAGGGGGTGGGTGGTTGTGGGAGCGGCAAAAGAAAAAAAAAATTAAAAAAAACCACTTGATGAAGTCACATGTGACCAGGTCACAAGTGTTTGCCTGGTCAACGCCGGAAACCGGCCACAAAGTGGTGGTCAACAAACAACTTTGCTACATAGTGGTTTTTGACAAATAGCTTACAAAAGGTGGTTTGTGACAAAAGAACCACCTTACAAAGAGGTGGTTTTCCTGACAAATTGGCCTCAAACTTATTCCATGCAATGTGTCACTCAGATAAATAACCAAAACGAAGAATACAAGAGTGGAGAGCATCTGTTACGTCGTTTAATCCCTTCCAATCAACGAGCATCGTTGCTTGTCTTCTCAGCTCAAGCATCGATGAAATATGTATGGTCCTTTGCCCGAGCTGGTGTCATCCTGAAAGGCCCTAGTTGTCAATGACTTTCAATTATCGGAGTTTGTAGGATTTTCCCTTATTGAGAATTTACAAGATAAGTCCATGGCAGCTACTTTTCGGAAGTAAATGAGAAATTAAAGTGTTATGCAAAGCGTTAAAATCTCAAGAAGATACAATTTATAGAGACCTTCGGCTGATAAATAATTTGAAATGAATGTACTGGTTCTTTAGGTATTGGAAGGTTTGAAATAAAGAAAGGCCCAAAATAAAAGTAAACACCTACATAAGATTGTAATATTGATAAATATATAATGAAAGGAAAATTAAGTGTGTTCCAAGGTGCATCAGTCATGAAAGACATCTCGCTACAACTGTTCTAAGCTGCTATGTTATGCTATGTTATGTTAGGTTATGCTATGTTCTGTTCTGTTCTTTCAAAACGAAAATAATTGGTTGTTCTGTTTTAAAGCTGCTATGTAAGTCAGATCGGATTCGAATCTACAGAGTCAAATTCAGAGTCAAATTTGAATTCGAAATTCTAGTGGGTTGGAGTCGAATTATGCATAATCCACCTTCGATTCTCTCCGTGCCACATTATGAAAAGAGGGAAAAAATATACATAAAGAGTAGCTGGGTTATGGGTAAAATATTTGAAATTTAATAGGTAGCCAAGGTCATGGGAGCAATATTGGAAGAATATGTGGACAACTTAGGATTATTTAGGAAAAATTAAAACTTGGATTAATGGTGGACAATAGCTAAGCACTTCGGATTAAATATTTATTGCAATTTTCGAGAGGATATTCTAAACACTATTATCTAAGTTAGGTTTGTACCAGATAAAATCTTACTTTAGACCTGATGTTAGTTTAAATCTCTACAATTTTTCCGATGAGCTATTCTAAACAATTGCCATGTGTCACCCGTGTATTGGGAACAAATATCTCGTGCTACCAACAGTTTACAGACAAATGGCAAACCCAGAATCATGCACGTGTCACCCTTATTCGTATATGGAGAAAATTCAACTAGAATAATGCTAACCCATAACAAAAAATTGTATAAGGAAAGAAGTATATTTATTAGTTGAAATTGGTCAATAGTGATCCGGTGAGTGACACCTGACTAGAGCTCGAGAGAAGGTCAAATTTTACCTTTAAATACCTCATTGGAACTCATTTACTATAACTTATTTTACCCACATCTTGAGAACTTCATACATGTATTACTAAGCTTTGCATGGAAATAATTTATAAAGTGATTATTCTCACTTCTTGCAGATGCTTTCGGGACCTGCATCTTGTGACGTGTCGGAAAGTCTCCTTTCACCCTACTAATGGCGTGGAACAAAAGCCTCCTTCACCTTACCTAGTATGCCTGAAGCACAGATCGAATAATCGGATGATATGAATACCGATTTCGATTGGGGTATCTGAAAATTTTTGGGATATTGAATGACTGTATGTGATGCTTAAATGTTTCGGGATATCTGATATTATAAAAAATTCAGATTCAGATACTAGACGAATTTCGATATCCGTTTTACAAAATATATATTTTTTAAAAATTAATCCCATCCGTTACCTGCACTTTAACTTGAACAATTAAATATTTACCTCTAATAAATAATTGTCAATTGGAGTATGGATCCTCTCCATTTCTTAGACGAAAATGAAGAGTCAATTTCCTTTCATCTAGTGGTGAGAATTCATACTAATTTAAAATATAAAAATTGTAAATACCCTCTATTTTCCCTTAAACGAAGGGAGTATAAAATATTAAAATTTTATTTAAAAAATATTTTTTGTATTTATGGAATGCATATCATAGCGAAGCGAGTGCAAATGAGGCAAAAGAAAGGAAATTAGGGAAAGAAGGGTTGAATACTAGCAAGATGCTTCCTAATTATTCTGTTTATCCTTCTCTCTACACTTCTGGTATGGAAGAAGAAGATTAAGGACCGGAGGAGATGCGAGGCACG
>SNQN01002428.1:0-74499 GCA_008642245.1 Bassia scoparia | reverse complement strand
TTCAAAATCGATGTCATCGGACTGAGCAAGGCAAAGCGGCGATATTCTATAGGCACATGGCAAAACGAGGAAGTAGAAACCCTCGTAGTATACGCTACAATATGAGCGTATAACGCTTGCCTTCCTGGTATATACGCTTCATATTGTGAGCGTATATACGCTGCAACCTTATTCCATAAGAATTCTTGGCAATCGAAGTCTGGCGGTATATACGCATGCAAATGGTGGTATATACGCTTCCTGCATCAGCGAGTATAACGCTCCATTTCTGCGTATTTACCGCCCATTTTCTTTCGTTTATAATTTCGCAAAAATCAGAAATATTTCAATCGGCAATAAATCTTTGCATATGTCTCGATTTTCTAGATTGCGGAATTCTAGGACGCCTCCTTTCGCGAACGAAGTATCGTTCTAGAACATTCCGCGATTTTCTAATCTATTCACGTATTTTCTGCGTTTTAATCATTGCAACAATTCATAGAAAACTCATAGAAAATCAAAAAAATAATTTAAAATACTGGCGGCACTTTCAGAAAAGTGAACGAACATGATGAAAAACAAAAAAGCATGAGAATCTTGCCAGTTGACTTGTTGAAACCTTTGAGGAACCTTGAGAACAACCGAAAAAATATTTTTGCCTTGTATTTGACCTTTGCTCAAGCAGTTCCGAGTAACGACCTCACGGATTTCCAACTTTTTGTGAGTTCAAAGCATCTTTTCTGCAGTCAAAACCAATTGACGAACGCAGGTATGTTTCTCACGGATTACTCATTTGGGTGAGAACATTTTCAGGTGTCTACAGAAAGCCCCACTTTGACGACCTGAGAGACGTAAAAGCTCTCGTAAGACGAAAGCAAAGTATTCGATTCGGGACGGAGAGCAAACTCAAGACGTTCTGCGACCCTGAGTTACCCTTTTCTCGCCATAACTGGTACCTGCAAAACAACGGTGTTTACCTTAGCCAGTCTTGTCCCGTGCGGTTTGATGGGCTTGTAGTGTGTTTGGGCCTTGAGCGGTCATTCTCGTTCGGCTGACTGGGAGAATGCAGATGCATTCCATGCTTCCGAAGAAATGAGTCATTGATTGAAAATGATAGCCCTAATTTCAGGATTAAGACACCTTGGTGACGGCATAGGTCGTGTTTTATGTCTTTGAGAAATTTGCATGCATGTGTGACTTGTAAACTTTGACCTTTATTTGAAAGGATGGCAAGCAGCCATTGATTTGAAAGGTCTTTGAATTTGGAAGGGCCTTTGTCTAGGTCTGGTTCATAGACATATTTGAAAAGAGTCATTAAATGTGAAAGGCTTGTCTAGGTCTGGTTCTAACATGATTGAGAGAGTCTTTGAATTGAAGGAGGTCTTGTCTAGTCTGTTCTAGACATGATTGAGAGTTAGTTCTTTGAAAGGGCCTTGTCTAGGTCTGTGGTTCAAGACATGATTTGAGAAAGTCTTGTCTAGGTCTGGTTCTAGAAATGATTTGAATGAGCCCGTTGTGAATTTTGAAAGAGTTCTTGTCTGGTCTGGTTCTAGACGAAAGGACGATACTAGAGTTAATCCTAGTACCAAGTGCCAATTGAAGAGTGTCACTTTGAAGATACTTAGAGAAAGGTGACATTGGACGAGATTTGAGTTGACTCGGACGTGACTTGACTTAACATAAATGGCGAGACAGTGGACTTTGATTGGAAAGAGACACGGGTTTCCAAAAAGTGATTTTTCAGGATTTCCTCTGTATAGCAAAAGACTTGAACACGTATAGGGCTTAGGAGACAAAGAAGCCCCCAACTGGAAATTAAGAGCCATGATGACAACGAGCCCACACCAGCGAGACTTTGATGACTAACTGAGTTTACGGCTTTGAGTTCAACATAGAGAGGTAATGGATTGTATGCAATGAGTTCCCACAATAAGATGTTAACTAACCCACAAGGTCAGTGGCTTTACATTCTTTGGGATTGTAGTCAATGAGTCCCTTGAAGGATGACCAAAGAATAGCTATGGTGGTGTCGAGAAAATAAAAAGGGTCAAATTTGTGGCTAAGGGTCAAAAGATGTGGCTAGATGCTGGTTGGCTTAATGATGTAGGCTTCAAAGCATGAGTCTATGTCAGGTTCTAGACTGGCAAAACCATTATCGAAATTACTTAGCAAGTCAAAAAAACTCAAAAGGTCTCAAACGATTTAATGTTTAATTGCGGGTCGAACCTCGAGAAGAGGCTTTCCTACGTATCCTACGAATCAGTACCACCGTAGTTCTGATGATGATTCCCTGGACAATGCCTCGTGTGAGAGGGGCTTTTGTGTGATCTAATGTGAGGCTTGGTTTGGAGGGCTTGAAAAGGCTTGATGTTTATGAAGTGACCCACGGCGCGCATGTGCTTTTTAGACTCTTGAATTTTATTTGATCTGGGCTTTGAGCTTGGATTGCATTTTTGATACTTTTGTATACTGCTTTGAACTTTTGATTCTTTTGCTTTTGCTTTGTGCCCATTTTTATTCTTCTCTCTTTTTTCTTCTTTTCTTTCTTGTTGCACGTGTCTTTTCCTACGCACCGTTTGGTCCCAAAGGGTTAGGTAGATGTAAGGTGATGAAAAAGATAGGCTAAACTATAGATGTAATGTGGCTCAAAAAGGTTGACAAGGCCGATTTTGATTGATGTGACAAAGGGAATGAAGGGAGGGTCATTTTGTGGAGCGTGTTGGAAAAGAAGGCCTCTCGGTGGGCATTGTTCATTTCAATAGTTAATCAGTATTAGATTAAACCATTTGTGGCAATGATGTTGAACTTGCCATAGAATGAGAAAATCAATATTGCAAAAAACAAATTAATCATTTTAGTGACTGAATGGGAAACGGAAACATACATGGCTTATTTTAAAAGTACTACTAGACTCAAAAGACAGTGAATTGAAAAGATTAGAACTGGACTAGGACCTATGACTCAATCTGGAGAAGACCGCGCAGTATCGATGACCCACGCCTGGGGTGACCTCATGGTTTTGCAAGTGGGCTGGTGTGGAATGTTGATTCTTATCCCTTCGCCGTGGAGGGAACTGTGGAGCGACCATCTTCAACCATGTCTTGAATATCTATGCTTCAAAACGATGCAATTCTCAGTGGTGTGACCCTTCCTTGGTGGAAACTCACAATAAGCATTGGGTTCCCATTCTTAGATTGTCTTGTCATCTGAAGGATCTGGAGTGGGTCCAATAGGAGCAAGTGCTCTTTTGCAGTTAGTCTATCAAAGCCTGCTCATAAGGTCATACCAAATTGGAAAAATGTCCTTTGTGGTCCTCGAGGCCTGTTGTATAAAGTAGCCGGGTATGGTTGAGAAGAGTTGTCATTGGTAATGTGGCTGACCTGATCACGTCGTTTGAAAAAGAAGAGCCACCACTTTCTTGTTAAAGCCCCCACCGTATACCCTTAGACTTTGGGCCTTGAAACATCTTCCCTCAACAGGAGGCCAAACCTTGTAAGCCCAGTAAATGAATCGCAATGGGTCTGAAACTTGAGTGGCTCTCGATACTGGCTAAGGCTTCTTGTGACCATGCGACTTGATCTTCCTCATTCAGGTCGATTGGTCATTTGAGCGGCTTCTCCCTCCACCTATTTAAGCAAAGTAGAGAGAATTTCTCTCTCACCTTGCTTGGTGCCTCTAGTTCACGGAGACCGACAGGAAGCTGGGATATGTACCTGTACTGCTTTAGGAACTCGTGTTTGATATATTCCCATCATCGAGCTTGGCTTGATTCAGAGTCCTTGAACCACCTGGCATGGATGATCGTCCATAATATAGGAACACCGAGTGAATAGCTCTTTGACTCTATTCTTTAGGACCATTGAGATATTGAAAAGTGCGAGGAGGTGTGGTCTTCTGGCGTCTTCAGTTCCCTTGAACTTGCGGCAAATCAGTGATTGACAAACTTCTAGGAAGCTGCCCTTATCTCAATAATCAGCAACACCGAGGCCCTCTGAACTGAATGTTTTACGGACATTCTCTTGACCAACTCTTCTAGTCTGCTCACCCTTTTTTCCCGTCTCAGTCTTCGCAGGGGAGTGGTCTGTCTCAGCCATCGTCTTCTTCCTCTCCCCGTCAGACTCGAGAGGTTTTTTCCTGGTCCTCTTTTCTTTCAGCTCCCCAATGCCTCTTTTTCTTTGGCATCAAGGCCTAAGAGAATCACCGAACTCGAGCTTTTCTAGCAATAGCGTTAAGCTGTTGCTTCGATGTTTGCCATTGAGTGTCTTGCGTGATCAGGAGGCGTCGGGTTTGGCTTCTTGCTTACTCTCTATGCCCCAGAGACAAGTTGCGAGTCTTTGCTATTCTGTGAAATCAAGAAATTTACACTTTAGAACCCGAAACAAAAGTTGGTCTACTTGAAAACTCTATAGACACAAACCTAACTCAGTCTTGAGGTTCTGGACTTAAGGACTGACACTCGAAAGTAGACTTGAATGGGCAGGACCTAAATCGATTTAAGGTGCTAGACTCGAGAAAGATTCAAACCTAAGATGGGCCTATTTGAATTAAGGACCTCTTAGACGTACAGCCACTTAAATGAATGGGCTTAGCCTTGAATCAAAGTTGAGTGTCATGATCAACCTAGTTCAGTTTTTAAGTTCTTAATTGAAAGTTTGAGCGAAACCTAATTCGATCAGGCTCTGGGTAAATTGAATTGAATTGAACCTAATTCCAGATTTAAGGGTCCATTGAATTGGAATTGACCTAATTCATGATTTTAAGGTTTTGAATTGGAATTGAATTGGAACCTAATTTAGGTTTTAAGGTTCAAAAGGCGAATCTAATCAGACTTAAAGATTCTTGGATTGGAAGTTGAAACCTAAGTCAGATTCTAAGGTCGAATGGAGTTTGAAAATTGAATTGATTGGATGGGCTAATGATCATCGAACGTTCAGTGTCTGGCAACATAGATTGAGGGACTCGGCTTTAGGATTGGCCTGAAAGAAGACGTCACAAGTTGAACAAGCACATTGATGAAACACAAATCCCAATTTATTCACTTCAAGGTCAGGATCTAAGTGAACTACTAGGTCGGCTAGGTTAAGGGTCTGATAGCTGTACCATGCCCAGAAGTAAGAGCTGAGGTCCAGATTTCACCACACACACTTTGGCTGAATGTATGGCGAGATACCCACTTATATACACGGATCTAGTAACACGTGTCATTACGCAAGAGCATGGCGGGACTAGAGACTACCTTAGCCATGTATCCATTAACCAAACATGCAACCAAGGAAATCCCCTCACCTTTAGCGTGATCTCGAGCCATAAGAACATGCCCATATTGAGACCAAGGTGCCTAGGAATTGACCCTATTCGAAGGGTCCACAAGCCAAAGATTCAATGATTATGAATATTGCGAAACTACGAATGACGTTTCAAGTCTTCGCAACTCACTCTAAGATTGCATTATTCCACCAGTGAAGTCGCCAAAAACTATAGGGCTTCGCCCTCGCCTTAGGGGACGAGGACCTCAGCTTCTATGGTCATGCGAATTGATGACCATGGAATAGACCGCATAGTAATGCGTGGAATGCGTGTAGGTTCATGTTTCGACTTGAGGGCGTACGTCCAGCCTGCCATATATAGTTATTCACGACGCCCGAAACATTCGTGCCAAAACTAGTGGCCCCACAAATAGGTCAGTAACCAAAGTGTGGGTTCGCGGGACATGGTACGAATCAGATTTGTAACCCAATTCGCCCGCATGTAGCGGCCTCTACTCGGTCTCATTGTAGTTCCATAAAATCATAACAATTTGAATCAAAGAGCCTATTGAATTGATCTTGAAAAGCACCTAATTATTAGGTGGTTGCTATTATGTACAAACAATGACTTCTATAATGGACAAGGCGATCACTTGATTGTTAGTCAATATTAATAAGGTGCTTAGAAAACCGGTCGTCATGAATTATCTGACTTTAATGTGATACGCATAATTCGGTCTGTTTAACACTATATACAAGTGTGATAGAATATATATATATACAAGACATGAAAACAAAGGTTAGTAAGCATGATAATATATGTGTGTCCTTCTCACTTGTCACTGCAAATATCAAATTGTTAGAGTAAACTTAAAGGAATCGTCCTTCGATTGAATTGCCTAATTGACAAACAAACGCGTTATATTGACAATAACAATATGTTATAATAATGAAATTGTGACAAGATGATGATAATAATAATAAGTGCTAATGCAAAAGAATGAAAACCAAAAACCATGGAAACATTGAAAACATTAAGGAAAATCCTACATGTTTACATGAAATGATTAAAAAGTAAGTTTTCTACATTTTTTAATTGAATTAAAACTCATTAATAATGGTTAGTCAAATTAAAAGTGACAAAAGAATTAAAAAAGAGTGAAAAATAGGTTTTTGTGGTAATCTCAGATTATACCCTTTTTCGCTTGTTGATTCGAACAGAATCGATGCTTGAATTAAAAACGAATGTGTTTAGAATATTTGAGAGAGAGAGAGAGGAGAGTAGACGTGTCTGGGAATTGTACGTGTGAAGTGTGTCAAATCGTGTCTCGGGACTGAGCAAGGCAAAGGGGTATTTATAGGCACGAGGCAAAACGAGGGAAGTAGAAACCCTGCGTATATACGCTACATATGAGCGTATATACGCTGCCTTCCTGCGTATATACGCTCATATGTAGCGATATACGCGCAACCTTTCCATAAGAATTTGGCAATCGAAGCTGCGTATATACGCTGCAAATGGTGCGTATATACGCTCCTATCAGCGTATATACGCTCCATTTCTGCGTATATACGCTCCATTTTCGTATATAATTTCCAAAAATCAGAAATATTTCAATTCGCAATAAATCTTTGCCATAAGTCTCGATTTTTCTGAGATTTGCGGATTATTCTAGACGCCTCCTTTCGCAAAAAGTACGTTTCTAGAACATTCCGCCGGTATTTTCTAATTATTCACGTATTTTCTGCGGTATTTAATCATTGCAAAATTCATAGAAAATCATAGAAAAATCAGAAAAATAATTTAAAAATACTGGCGGATTCAGAAAAATGTATGACATGATGAAAAACAAAAAGCATGGAGATCCGCCAGTTGTGACTTTGTTTTGAAAACCTGTGAGACCTTTGCGAGAACCTTTGAGAAAACCGAAAGAAAATATTTTTGCCTTGTATTTGACCTTTGCTCAATAGTTCCGAGTACGACCTCACGTATTTCCAACTTTTGTGAGTTCAAAGCATCTTTTCTGAGTCAAAACAATTGCGAGACGCGGTATGTTTCATCACGGATTACTCATTTGGGGAGACACATTTTCAGGTGTCTACAGGTATGTATGACCGTAATGACTAATGACTGCATGGATCTGAATAAGTAGAAAAAGTTGTAAACAAGTTGTAAAAATTACAGTTGTAAACATAAGAACGTGCGAAAATAATGAACGACTGAAATCAGTCTGACTAATTTTATTCATCTACATTTTTAAATTACTTAATTTGTAAAGTTTATATGTTGCTTACTAGATCATTGTGTGTACATATATTTTTTTGATGTGAGTTTACATATAGAATAGTACAGTACATATTACAATAATTTTTGATCTTATAGTTCAATATAATTATAAATGATTATGTTTAATTTTGTACATATTGTTATTGTATAATTATAGTGTCACCTTTCAATTACTTTTTTTTGGCAAATAATGACACACCACAAAGACAAATTACCGCCCTTTCCTAGCTTTGACAGCTAGTACATGGGCCAAYTTAACCTGCCCTCTAGACACTTTAGAGACTCTAATAAAATCAAATCTAGAACAAACATTCCAAAGATRCATTAGAATATTTTTACAATCAACTGGGCATAATCTCGGATCATGAAGACATTGTAACAACTGTAGTGAATAGGTATGCAGCTCAATCTCCCGACACCAATCTGAAATTCTATCCAAGCCTTCAAGGCTGGCTCGCATTTCTTTTTGAAAAGGACTGGAAGCATGGATTGGAAAAGCCTCCTGCAAGCTGACCTTACCATCCGCTTCCAATAAACACCACGCAACAGCTGCTCTTGTTGTATTATTATGCTGTGCCTTCCACGAACCATCCACAACCAGCGCCATGGACACCCCGAACTAATTGTCCCCCTCGTCCAGGTCATCAATCTTTGCTTCGCCTCTGATCCTCGTCGTCGCTTCATACCCTACTCCAGCTGATGCTCACTTGAGAAACACCTGTACCAGCTCACCATGCAACTATCCAGCAAACGCATTACATAATCCGGATTAGGTTTAGTGCCTCTGAAAACAACATCATTCTTATGCAACCAAATCACCCAACATGTCACCACAAAGTAGACATGTCGGTCACCGCCATCCTTACTCAAATACCTGAACCAATTAATAAACCAATCCCCCAACGCAACCGTTTGAATCGTCTGCGAGCACAATCCAACACACCCACCTTCCAAATATGCTGAGCAACATGGCAACCCCAAAACAAATGGTAGGTGGTTTCCTTTTCCTTACAAAAAACACACACCTCAGGCACCTGAATTCCTCGTCTACGTAAATTCATTCTCGTTGCCAAAGCACCATTAATCCTGTCTCTTATACACATCTACATGGCAACCCCAAAACAAATGGTAGGTGGTTTCCTTTTCCTTACAAAAAACACACACCTCAGGCACCTGAATTCCTCGTCTACGTAAATTCATTCTCGTTGCCAAAGCACCATTAATCAGTCGCCAGACAAACTATTTTCATTTCTGTGGCATAGCAGTCCTCCATAGCAACTTCCAAAACCCTTCATGATGGTTCAAGTCCCTACTCCCCGTCTTGTCTCCTAGAATGCATTTGTAAGCAGAACGTACTGTATAGCTCCCAGTTGCTACTGCATCCCATTCCACCTCATCCTGACACGTCTCCTTAGGAAGATGAACCGCGAGGATTCTTCTTGCCGACTCAGGGGTAAAAGTCCTCCAAATACGTTCCCTACTCCAACTTCCCTGATTCAAGATCAAATCTTTAACCCATACTGGTTTCTCAWCACTCAGACCCTCCTTTAGAACAAGTGGACCTCCTCGTACCCATRGATGCTCCCAAACATGGACTGAATTCCCATTACCCACTCGGTAAAAAAGATGTTTACTAATTCTCGCTCCAGCCTTCATAATACTCCTAGCCGCAAAAGAAGAGCCATTAGGAATCCTCGACTCAGTACTACCCAAAAACGGCGACTTATAACGCTCCCTCATAAACCTGCTCAATAAACAGTCTCTATTGTGGTGAATCTGCCACGCTTGTTTTCCCAGCAAGGCATAATTCATTGTTTCGATGTCCTTTAGCCCCAAGCCCCCTGATTTCTTCTCCTCCTTCAACAGTGATTGTCTGCTCCAAAACATGCCCTTCTCTCCCGGTTTCCTTGCCTAGTAGAATTGCATAAATAGTGCATTTAACTTTTTCAAAATTGTCTTCGGCAAGAGGTAGATTGCCATAATGTGAGATGCCAAAGTGGTTAAGATGGAGTTAATAAGCACTGCTTTACCAGGCTGGCTTAGATGAGTGTATTTCCAGGAGGTGAGTGTATTGTTAACCTTATCGCACATCGACTGGAACACAGAAGTTGCTGATCGACCATCCACATCCATTGGACATCCCAAATAGGTACCCAACTGTGATTGCAACGTAACTCCAAGTGGTTCCCGCAAGACATTCCTCATACTTTCTGGCGTATTCCTACTAAAGATAACATGGGACTTTTGGAAATTAACCAATTCCCCTGAAATTTGACAAAAATCATCCAGTAAACCTCGTACCAAACGACAACTCGTCGGACTCACCTTAAAAAATATTAAGGCATCATCCGCAAAGAAAAGATGATTTATAGGGCTGCCTCCTCTACAAATCTTTAAACCCAAAATCTCCTTGTCTGCTCCATGGTCGTAAGTTTCCTTGACAATACCTCTATGCAAAGCAAGAAAAGATACGGTGACAKCGGGTCTCCCTGTCTCAAGCCTGCTTTTGGACAAAAAACCTTGGTTGGAACACCATTTATAAGAATTGAGTAAGAAACACTTTGTACGCATTGCATTATCCACTGTATCCATTTTTTCGGAAAACCAAACGCCACGAGAACCTCCTCCAAGAAAGCCCAACTTATCCTATCATAAGACTTATTAAGATCCACTTTCAAGATTGCTTCATAAGTCTTTCCAAAATTCCTTCTTTTCAAAGCTGACACTAATTCATGAGCGATGATGCAGTTATCACTCATAAGCCGATCCACCACAAACGCATTCTGGAAGTCATCAATTAGTGTCCCCATACTTGATTGCAACCTCTGGACCATACATTTTGAAATAATCTTATATATGGTGTTACTTAAGCTGATGGGTTTGAAATCAGTAACCTTCTCCGGATGGGGTACCTTGTGATTAAGGTAATGAAAGACCTGTTTACCTCCCTTAACAAGCGCCCTTTCTTGAAGAAATAATCAACCGCATGCCAAACATCCTCCTTCACAATAGCCCAATGTTGTTGGAAGAAAGCAAGAGGAATCCCATCGGGACCAGGAGACTTGTATGGCTTCATTGCAYACACTGCTTTTTCCACATCCTCCGTCGTGAAATCCGCACACAAGGCTCTCTTATGCGCCTCATCAAGCTTGGGAAGCTCCCCTAACCAAAAGTCCTTATAATACTTAGACCGGAAAGGCGAAAGATCAGTAACACTATCATCGTCAACCTTGAATAGATTCTTGTAGTAAGCCGCAAAGTGCATTCCAATCTGCTCCTCCTCATATACCCAGTTTCCAATGTCATCCTTAACTGCTCTTATCTCTTTTGTTGCTCTTCTTACCTTGACACACTTGAAAAAATAACCAGTGCCTTGATCACCCCAGATATCRCATCGATCCTTTGCTCTTTGCTTCCAATACTTATGCTGAATCTCCGCCGCCTCATGACAGGCTTTACGCTCCTTCAAATGCAGATAAGCACTAGTCTCATCCCCATCCCCAGTATGGCCGTCTCTTAGGAGATCAACAAAAGCATCCCATGTAATACCCATCTTCCTCGAAAAATCTAAGCACCATTTCTTACTTTGGCACAACACATACGATGTTTTCCTTTGTAGTCGGAACATTGGTGCCCCTCGAACATAATGCCTCCAAACATCCTGTACTAAGTCCCCACTACTCTGGTGGACAATCCACCATGCCTCTAACTTGTATTTTGAGATGTATTTTTTACAATTATTTTCATACATATAATTTGCATTTCATTATAGTTAGATATAATTATAATTTATAAATGGCTATGTTAACTTTACTATTAACTTTCAAATACTTGAGATGTTATCATCATAGATTGAGCAGTGATACAAATAAAGATCGAATAAATATGAAACACTCCCAGTAGTAAATATATAAATATTAAGACTGAATAAATATGCAACACACGCAAGAATGATACATATTAAGATTAGTGATTAAAATCATTATTGTTATACACATTCATTAATAACATAACCAAAATAGTAGGATTAATATAATAGTGGGGTTAAAATAAAACATAAGCATACAAAATAGGTACTAAAAGCCCCGTAGAGATATCTCACCATGAATATTACGTTTCATAAGGAATCTCTCAAGGATGGAGGAATACGAACTACAAAGATCACAGGAACGTAGGACTAGGTGGGTGGAGAAGAAAAGACGACAACGGAATTCATTGACTCCGGAACAAAGAGACTCAGAAAATGCAAGGAGACGAGCTAGACGAGTAGATGAGAACATATCACCTAGAAACATTCAGATCGAATCACCCACCACTGAAAATCACCATGTGGTTGAGAATCAACGTGATGCATCAACCTCAACACTTCCAAGAACTCCTATGGKAGACATCACTAATCACCAACAACGTGCCACACACAATCAGGAAAGACTTAACCGTGAGTATCTTAAAAAAAATTTAACATTTTCCTAATAATTCGTTAAACATTTAAAAATTAAAACAAGCTTTTTGCAATGCAACCATTGTTCGACATTAATGCCAACATTTATGCCGAGATTACAACTGAAAGTAACATGCCCAATCGCCCCTCCAAATAGGTGAAAGTAGCAGATCCAATGTCAACAACATGCCCAGTCAAAATTTCTTTAATGGTGAAAGTAGCACATCCAATGTCAACAATATGCCAACAACCACTCCTACAATAAGGACTTGGAAGGTTGGTCGACATGGCTATCACAATTGTGCAAGGAACTACCAAGAGAGTTAGGGAGTTCCTATACTCACCTTACCACCGATGACAACATGCCCACATTGTCAAGCATGTCTTTTCAGTTGTGAATCATTTGAATTATGTTGCTTGAACGGTAAAATCCAATTACCTGAATTTTCACTTTCAATTGCACTACTAGAACTATATTCTGATCAAGGTGAAGATGACAAAGATTTCAGAGTAGACATTCGCAAATACAATCATGTCTTTGCATTCACTTCAATGGGAGTTGTCATAGAAGATGAGTAAGCGGATGCACGTCAAGGTGTGTACACATTTCGTGCTCAAGGTTCAATTTGCCACCGAATTGGTGGTTTTTTACCTTTAAACACGAAAGATCGTCCAAGGTTTCTTCAAATGTACATTTACGATACTGAGCATGACAATAAGCATCGTTTAAAAGAAAATTCATCTTTAAGAGCTGATATCATTGATAGGATAAAAAACATTTTGAATCAGCACAATCCTTTTGTTCATACATTGCGACATCTTGCTCAACGAGACGACATATAAGAATAATGCAAATTCGTCATAAAGGAGCAACCTCCAAATCAGTATAATTACTCAATGCCAACAGCCTCTCAAGTTGCAGCAATTGTTGTTGGAGGTGATGATATTGCCAACCTGAAAGAAAGGGATGTCATGGTAGAGTCAGTCGTTGGACAACTTATTTATATAAAAGACACTGCGGGGTATTATGATCCATTGCAATACCCCTTATTATTTCCTTATGGCTCTTACGGATGGGATTTAAACACTAGATCTTTGACCGGCAGGAAGATAACATGTCGTGAATTCTATTCGTACATGTTTCAGGTACATATATTCGTAGAACTTTTATTCCTTCAACTTTATATAACGAAAACCAATATTACTCTCTAACACCTTTTCCTTAATTGCCGATTAGCTCAGCAATTTGCTGTTGACAATTGTGTAAAGATGCAAGCATCCAATTTGAGATGGGCACTACAACATTAAAACACAAATGCAACGCTTAATTTCAACAATTTTTTTGTTATGCAACAGTCATTTGCAACAATCTGACCTATCGCAACAATTATATGCAACAATTTGGCCGAATGCAACAATTATTTGCAACGATTTGGTCTATTGCAACACTTTTTTGCAACGCTTTGTACTATTGCAACACTCATTAGCAACATTTCATAAAGAGTCGTTGCATTAGGGTGTCTAATGTAACATTATCTGACATCTTTTGCAACGGTTATGTAAGGAACGTTGCATTAGACTGAGAGATACATCACGCGCAATATTTAATTTAGGCAGACTTTAAAAAATTCAAAATCATTCCTAAAAATCTCAAAAACCCTCCAAACTCCCTTTATCTCGGCTCTTCGCTCTTCTTCATACCCAAAACCTTTGCAACTTCCTCATCTCTACCAAAATTTTCGAACCTCACAACTTCATTTATGTCTACAACCTTTATTTTTAAGGTAGTTTTAGGCTAAATTTCTCGTGTTCCCCCTGAATTTTTGGGAGAATTTCTTTTCTCTTTTCAATTGTAATTTGGGCGAATTTCTACGATAATTTGGGTTCTATAATTGGACATTTTTCTAGTTGTTTTATTTTTTATTTTTCCAAATTTTTTGCAATTTGCAATTTTCTAGTTAATTTCGGGGCAAATTATGTCGAAAATAAGGACTAATCAAATCAAATTTTTAGGCGAATCGTGGTTGAAATTTGAACGAGATCTAAAGAGGCATGTCAAGTAAACTCTTTTCTTTTACTTCTATTTTCCATTTTCATTTAAGTTTTCTATGTTTGTTCCTGAATTCATGATTAAGAAACTAAATTAAACCTAGAAACACAAATGCATTAGATCTATACAAATTTGGAAGTTCAAATGTGTGAATTTCGAAAATTTTGAGTGTTTGATTCATATAAAATCACACAATGAGTTCACGGTGTGAGTCAAATAATTTTTTTGGTAGTTTTTACATTGCAATTTGAACAATTTTTTGGTCGTTTTCAGAATGTAATCCGAAATTTTTGCGTTGAATTGAATTCATGAAATGTAATCTGTTTTTATGTATTTCCAATTAAGTTATTGCTCAATTTTAATTCTACTTCCTCCAAAAATTGATTGAATTGCATAATTTCTCTAGTTTTGTGGCTTTTGAACGTTAGCAGTAAGGCATATTTCGCATAGTCAACACTCTTGTAGTCCTGTTTTGTGAAAGAATTATAATGGTATTTTTATGGATAATTTGGTTGAAATATTCTGCTCGTTTTGGCATTGTATTACTGTTGTTACCACAACTCTATTAAAGGATAGTTTCAGGTTTTTTTAAGGCTTGAATGATTTGCGGTGTTGGTATAGCTGTGGTTGCTGTTTGGATGTTGTTTTCTATTACAGTTGGCTACTGGTTTGGAGTGTTGATTAAGCTGTCTAGGGATGTTTGTTATAGGCTGTCATGCTTCAATTTCCTTGTTGTCGATCAGTTGCAAATGGACAGGTAAAGGCTTTTAACAAAACCATGTTTATATCATCCTAAATTCCTAATGCATGAAATAAAATATAGAGTTGATGAAAGTAGTAAAGGGGACAAAGAAGAATTTTGTAATCAAAATTGTATGTTAAAGAAAATCCAAAAGCAATGGTGTTAGACTGTTAGTTATAGTAATCTATGAGTGTATCTTAACTTTAAGATGATGTAGATTGATAGGAAGTGAACAAAAATTATACGAGTCTAAATGTTTTGATCCACCCCACATTAGTTTCACTTCATTGAAAAATAAATTGTATTTAGCTAAAGAACCATGCAACCAGCATGTAAGAGGGTTGCAACCACATACAAATGTGCCGAAGTATTAGCAAAATGAAGTAGGGCAATAGCTCAAAGCTCGGTACACGTACTATTTTCTTTGGTGTGTTAGTCCTGCTTTTGTTTAACTTCTGATGTCTTACTTTTGTTGTTCTTTGCGAAAATCTGTTGTTGTTCATACTTGGCTGAGAATACTGCAATTTTAGGGTGATTTTGTACTAGAATTATTGCTATAAAGAAGGATTGCTTTTGGAACAATGTTGTAGATTTTAGATGGAAAAAGGTGATTGCTAGGTGTATCGGGGCTGACTTTTGTTGCTATATGAACAACTCTCACAGTTAAGAGTATCATGCTTTGAATTTGGATTCTTATTTTGAAGATATATTTTCTTGTTAAGAGAGCAACAAAAATCATCTTCTGCAATAATTAAGTTGCTTTTGGAATACACTTGGCTGTATCAGTTCATTAGAGTAAGGAGAAAAGGATCAGGTTCATTATTCAACGTAATTAGCTAAAATAACTTTTCATGATAAAGAAAATTTGGTATAGATAATCTTTAAAACTTTCCCTTGTATGTCTTTGACTCTTTGTACCTACTGTTTGTCCTAAAACTTTGTGGTTCAATAAGTTGTGGCTTAAATAAGATGTATTCATATCAATAATTGGAAGAATTACACTACTGCAAGATTTTGTACTATATTTGCTCACCTTTTTTAATCATCTCACGTCATTACCTTATTTGTTTTACTGGCTTTGTTATCTTCAAGTGTGAGCAAGCCTGGATTATTTCATTCCCTTGTTCGATTATTTGCATATACTTTCTAATCGTCCATTTGTTTCCTTATTTTAATACATGTATAATATTGAAATGTATATAGGTACAAAATGAGTTCAATGGGTTGTACAACAAAGCATATACATTGCAATGGGAGCAGGGAGGTTGTCAAGGAATGGTAAGATAATGTAAATCATATAGTATCAAGTAGCAGGAATAGCAGATTAAGTAGTACTAGATTTTGAACAAGGTTTACTTCCTTTTTATTTCTAGTTTGAATTCGAAAGACATTGCTATTTAGCATGGAAGTAATGGAACTGAATTATGGTTTTTGAGGTGTATAAGAACCGAGTACATTGCAACTTACATGTGATTGATTGGATTGATTTGTGTAGTTTAAGAACTTCACTATGAAGTACTTTTATAGCGCATTTTTTTTAGAAGTTCTTTCATTTATGAATGTTTCTACATGAAGGTAGTTGAAGTCAGGGTGAAAACCCAACCTTGTTTTGCTGAAGGATTGTCTGAATTAGTTAAGTACTCATGTTTCYACTTGAATCCTCACRAAAGCATGTATAYTGCTTATCTTGTGGATTTCCCTTATCATACAGAATTACAGGTATAAYAGYAATAAAATGGCGGCAAGAAACGATGATATACATGYTCAAGACCTCAAGATCAGATGTAGAAGAATGACTTGTACTTATTATTAGCTTGTCTATGGAGCTTGGTTTATTTATACACATATAGTGAATAAATTATGTTGGTGATTTTGGTCGAGAAGGAGAATATTTTAGTCAAGGGTATTGAATTAGTTAAGGACTAAAAGTTGAATTTGTAAAATGTACAATACTATATATATTATTCTTTTTATTATATGTATGTAACGATCTTTTTTTATATGAAATAATTATTGTCTCTAACTAACTTTATCATATGTGTCATAAGGATTAAAAAATATTGTGGATAATAATAACAATAATAATTATTATTATTATTATTATTTTGGTGTTTTTATTTATTAATAACTAATCATTGCATTAGGCATAAATTTGAATTGAATGACCACCTAATGCAACGGTTCAAAACGTAGTCAAAGTGTTGCCTTAGGTCTGTTAAAGTGATGCAATAGATTTATTGCAACGGTTCTAAGCTTATTCAAAGTGTTGCATTAGGCCTCATATAGTGTTGCAATAGATCTAATATTCTAATGCAACAATTCTAGTATAGTCAAAGTGTTGCATTAGGTTTGATACAATGTTGCAATAGATCTAATGCAACAGTTTTAACTTAGTCCAAGTGTTGCAATAGGTATGATACAGTGTTGCAATAGATCTAATGCAACGGTTGGCAATAGTGTTAAGAAGTGTTGCAATAGAACTAAACAAGTGTTGCAGTAGACCTAATGCAACGATTTGTTTTTTATTTCTCCAAACTGTTGCATTAGGTACGAAAAATCGTTGCAATTGATCTAATGCAACGCCACCAAATGCAACAATTGGTAAACCGTTGCATAAAGCCTTTTGCAACGGTTTTATCACCCTATTGCAACGATTTTAGGCGTTGCAATAGACTTTTAATGTAGAACTCGGGTTGCTCTTAACCAAGACACAATTAGGGCTGATTTGTACAAAAGAAAGGAAGATTCTTACAATGTTGGAGAACAGAATACATGTTTGATCTAACATACTACATACCCTTAATTTTCTAAGTCAATTATCAATAATTTTAGAGAAATTCTAAGCTTATGATGTTAACAACAATTTCATATGTAGAAAATGTTGGGAGAAGAACCATACTTCCTTCATCATTTGTTGGAAGTCCGTGGGATATGCATCAACGATACCAAGATGTAATGGCCTTGGTACAAAAATCTGGCAAGCCATACATATTTCTTACTATGACGTGCAATCCATGCTGGCCGGAAATATTGGCAAATTTATTACCGGGCCAACAACCTCATAATCGTCCAGATTTTCTAACAAGGGTATTTCTTGCCAGACTCGAAGAGTTAAAAGGATGTYTTAGAAAGAAATGTCTTGGGGAAAGTTATTGCTTATGTTTATGTGATTGAATTCCAAAAGAGGGGTTTTCCACATGTCCATATGCTACTAATCTTGGACCAAAATGACAAGCTTGATACTCCTGAAGATTATGATAAGTTAGTCACAACAGAGATTCCTATTGAACAAGAAGAGCCCGAGCTCAAAAAAAGGGTTCTTAAACACATGATTCACAATCCATGTGGTGTCCAAAATCCTCGCTCACCATGCATGAAACAAGGGAACTGTAAGAAGGGCTTCCCCAAGTCGTTTTATAACAATACAATGCAAGGAAATGACTCATATCCACTCTATCATCGACGTCAGGATGCTACTCCAATACCTTAGRGTGAAAATTCTTGAGTGAATGTAGATAATCGATGGGTGGTTCCATATAACCCATGGTTGTTGAACAAGTATGATTGCGACATCAACGTAGAGATATGTAGTAGCATTAAGAGTGTAAAATATTTAATTTGTACAAGTACATCCATAAGGGATCAGATAAAGTGTCAATGGAAGTCCATAAAGGGGATGAAATTGCACAATTTGTGGATGCAAGATGGATATGTGCACCTGAASCCCTGRGGAAGTTTTACAAATTTCCAATGACTKGAATGAACCCYTCTGTAMAACGCTTACAAGTTCATCTTCCTAACATGCACCAAGTAAGATTCGAAGGAAACCAGCCAATTCAGAGTGTTTTGGCTGACCCAAGAACCTCAAAAAACAATGTTGACTGAGTTTTTCAAGAAGAATGCAGATGATCCTGTAGCTAGAAATTATCTATATCGAGAATTTCCAGAGAAGTACAGATGGATTAATTCCATGCGTGAGTGGCGTCGATGAAAAACCATGTAGAGAGTTATAGGTCGATTATATGTTGCTTCACCATTGGATGCGGAAAGGTTTTACCAGCGAATGTTGCTAAACCACGTTAAAGGCCCTCAATAATTTGAACACTTAAGGACAGTTAATGGGGTGTTACACCATACATTCAGATATGCGGCTGAGTCATTGGGTCTTATTTAAAATGATCAAAGCATACGCCAATGTTTTATAGAAGCATGTCAACTAAGGATGCCATCAGCTTTACGACGGTTGTTTGCAACTATCTTGATATATTGTCAGCCAATTGGGTTGCGTGCTTTGTGGGATGAGTTCTTCCCACACTTGGTTGWGGATTACCCATCTTCAAGCACAACAAGCAACAATGAAATTTTGGTGATCAAGCTACTTAAAGACCTAAACAARTTACTSCGTCCARTGAGAAAAAGCATTTCAGATTTCAATGAATTGCCAAGTTTGCCTGAAACTYTTGAAAACATTGATGAATTAGCTGAAATAATGGATGACTACTTCTCAGTTCCTATTRCAATTGAAGATACTGAATGCATTGTGAAATTAAATGTTGATCAACAATCTTCACATGATAAGGTGATGGTCATTGTCACGGCAAAGACCGGTGGTGCTTCTTCATTGACGGCCCCGGCGGTACTGAAAACATATTTATATCGAGCTTTACTCGCCACAGTGAAGGGTAGAGGTGAGATAGCTATCCCAACAGCAACTTCTGGGATCGCGGCTACTTTGTTGCATCAAGGAAGAACAACACACTCAACTTTTCAGCTACCATTGAAACCAGACAGCTTGGCAACATACACCTTCACTAAGGGTTCTAAAACAGGAATTCTACTGAAACATTCTACGATCATTATATGGGATGAAGCCCCAATGACACACATGTATCAGTTTGAAGTAGTTGACCGATCATTGAAAGATTTAATGGGGAGTGACCTACCATTTGGGGGAAAAATTATTGTGTTTGGTGGGGATTTTAGGCAGGTACTCCCCGTTATCAAAAATGGAACAAGAGCTCAAATGATTAATGCATCTTTAATAAAATCTTCACTCTGGGGTCATATTGAAGTACTGCATTTGAAAGAGAACATGAGATCCCGAAATGATGACAGGTTTGCAAATTTTTTACTCTCTATAGGAAATGGTGAAGAACCTGTCATCGCAGATGATATGATAAAATTGTCGTCTCAAATGGTAATATCTACATTAGCTCATAATTCAATTGATGAGTTGATTAACCATATATTTCATAACCTGAACGAGCACATTAGAGATGGCGAATTCATGGTAGAAAGGGCAATCATCACTCCCTTGAATGAAGATGTTGATAGAATAAATGGCAAGGTTATTGAACGTGTTAGTGGAGAAGAACGCACATATTACTCATTTGATTCGGTGCCGGAAGATACGAGAAACCTATACCAACAAGAGTTCCTAAATTCCATTGTTGCATCGGGATTGCCTCCACACGAGCTCAAATTGAACCCTAGTGATGCTTTTGAGAAATATTGATCCCAAGAATGGTCTCTGTAATGGAACAAGACTTTTATGTCGTTCATTAAAGGATCACTTTATAGATGCAGAGATTTTAACTGGACACGCTAAAGGTAATAAGGTTTTTATCCCAAGGGCAAACCATCCCTCATGTTGGGATATACCTTCATGATCATGTATTTTGCCATGGGCAATTGTACGTTGGACTTTCGCGTGGAATATTTGAGAACACGACATTGCAATTGAAAAAGGGAAGATTAAAGGAAAGGAAGGAGAGTTCACAAAAAATATCGTATACAAAGAAGTTTTGTTACCTACTACCTAGATAGTCTTACTATTGAGTAATACTTAGCATTTTATATGCAAGATATGTAATAAAAAAATAAACAATATAGTTRGTAATTGTGTGTATTATGAACATGCATGTTGATATTTGATTTTTCTCTAAACCAAATTGTTGATTATCATTATTTTCACTTGAACTATTTGCATGTTATTTAAACTAAATTAATTGGAGTTTTTTCAATTGTTAGTATGGAAATTTAATGTAGACCCATTGCTCTATTATTTCCCTGTGGAGTGCGAAAATATGATGTTCGGGTTCGATTGGTTCACAATTTTGGCGTTTTCACCTACAAAAATCGAGGAACAACCAATCGTATTTGGAAAATGATTTTCGTGGACAGTGAGGGAAATATTTTAACTTACATTTTCATGTTGATTTTTATTTTAATATTGATGTCACTATAAACTTTATGATACTTTTTTATTGCCTTAACAGGGTGATGGCATACAAATGCACTATATTCTCCCCAAATATTGATAGGTTCCTTGGGAGATTTCAAACAGGCTACATTTATGAGCTCCAATCAGTACAAATTGTGCCAGCTGATCTCCATAATGACATTGTTTGTGATTCCAAACAAATGTTGCTTACAAATAAAACTTACGTCATTCGTGAATATGAGAATGACATAGCATTGCCATATTTTTATTATCAGAGAGTACCCTTATCTCAAATTGGACTTCACGTCAATTGCAATGATAGATTGATTGGTAATTTCACAATGTATTCTTCCAACAATTTAAACGTTTTCTCTTCAAAACCCAAAGTTTTAGTTACGATGTATATTTCACAGATGTAATCGGAATAATCCTAGAGGTATCTTCAATTCAACCTATTGGAAGCAGTTCAGTCAAAAGAGATATCATAATAATCATGGATAACACGTAAGTGTGACAATTTTTCAATAAGTGACAATGAATATATTAAGTTAATTGAAGCAATTAGTTACAATTATTATTGTTTTCAGGTGGATCATTACCAAATTGAGTCTTTGGAATCAGTATGTTCACGTCTTTGGAGACGAAACTACTCATTATGGTGAGAAATGTCCAATTATTATTGCATGCGGACTTCATGTGAACACATTTCATGGTACACCATAAATTATTTTCCTAAACTTATATTTTTGTATAATTCAGCAATATTAATCATTAAAATTAATTATATGAACAGGGCTATAATTTACAAKAAGCTACTATAGTAGACTGTATGTAAATCCAAGGGACGAATGTATTGCTTTCCTATCAAAGTGGTATGCAAATTTCAGTAAAATTTAGTACATGTTAATGAATACTAAAAACCATGCCTTAACAGCTTTATTATAAGTTTTTTTAAAACATGTRAGTTACCAACATGACTTATGCGTAGGTATATATGACTCAGAGAAACTAGCACAGAAACGTGTTGCCGCTTTCCGCTCTCTCTAGTGCATATGGAATCATCGATTGCAGTGTACAATGCAATACGATCTCAAATCTCAAGATTATCTACCATAAAAAACGTAAAAAAAATAGCCTCAAATATTTTCAATATAAAGTTCAATACAACGAACAATTCATAAATTATGATACAACAAAATGATTATTCTTTTTCTTCGTGTGCATATTTCATTTTCCAAATTAGGTTCAATATTGTCATTTGGTTGCTAATGTGATGCGCATCGAGACACCGATAGATGAGATCATATATGATGCATGCTRTCATTGTTTGAGAAAGGTTGTCATTACTCACACATCGCGCGAATGTGTAAAATGCAATTTAAAAAATGTGAATACTACTCCCAAGTATTAGCTATTTGACATTACTTGAATTCATTAGAGATAATTATTGACATTGCTAACAAAACATCCACTGTTCATAGATTCATGCTTCGATTCATTATTGTTGACAAGAGTGGGGAGTTGGGAGTAAATTTAATGCATGACCTTGCTCAGCACATGTTGAAATGTATGACGAATAAAATCACTACTATACTCCAACAGGTGTGTCATGTGTATTTAGTTATTAATCAAGCTTTTATTGATTACATACATATTTGTTGTTTAACTAAGCTAATTAGCTTCTTCCATAATTTGCAGTCTAATGGAAAGGAGAAAGTTTTCAACAGAATAGTGAAGGTTTTCGGGTTGAAAGCATATTCTTCGTTTCTAAAACCACCCAAAATGGCCTTGAATGCACATTACTTTCACACAATTGAGTACATGTTTGAAGTCGATTTGGTGTGATGAGTGCATGTTGCTTTTTAAGAAGATCACATAAAGTTATTGATTTTTTTGTATCACGATTTTGCAAATATTCTACTATTTTTTTCATCTTTGTAAACACATTATTTTACTATTTAACAACAAAAATAAGTCCATAAAGCATTCTGACGTGCACAAGGCTGAAATTTCTATAATACTTATATGTATGCCAGAAAAACGCACGCATCGCGTGCATAAAAGGCTAGTATTAATTACTTGAACACTGTGTTATTCACAAATTTTTTTCTTGAATAATGTTACTTAGATCGAAAAATTACCACTTTGCGTTGGTATTGAAACAAATTACCAAACTACCGTCCACGTAGGATCGGTAGTTTGTTTTTTTTATTTTGTCAGTCATAAAACGCTATTTAAAGTAGCGTTGTATCTCACTAAAACGCTAACTGAAATAGCGTATTACAGAAAAATAAAACAATAGTAAATATTGGGGAGTCGTTGTTTAAAATAACGTAATTAGATAATAAAACGCTATTTGAAATAGCGTTGTTCCATTTAATGATATAGTTGAGATTAGTGAAATTGAAATTGAATAAAAAACGTTACCCTTTCCCTCTCGTCGCTGCACTCAGACCCTCACTCCTCTTCAGTTTCCTCCTTCAATCCTCCTTCGCAACCTTCAATCCTTCCTCTTGTCGGCTGCACTCAGAACCTCCGTCATCGGCTCAACTTCCTCCGTCATGGGCTGCAGTCTCTCGTGGCGGCTCAACCCTCTCAGTCAACATCTTAACCCTCCCAGTCGTGGTGGTTAGTTCCCAATTTTACCCTAATTTTCGATTTTTTTTCCCAATTTAGTTGGTTGTTTGCTGATTGTTGGTGTGTTATTTGATTAAATGTTTCTGATTTGTGTTAAGATTGAGTTTTTTTTGTCGTATGTTACATAATTTTACATAATTTTACTTTTCAAGTGTTGGGATAATCTACAATTAATCTAAGATTATTCAAACTATTAAAATGACGGGGTACTAACTAAGAATATTTATTCAATCTTTATGCTCCTCAACAACAATTAGTTGCATACAACACTAAGGCATTTTGTTGGCCTCTCTGAAGGATAATCTTAATTACCATGATATGTTGTTGCAAAGGACTAGTGTTACACGGCGCGCGCACGCGCGCCGTGTTCCACTTTATCATACTTAAAATTATTGTTAATATACAATTAATCAATAAATTTTACTTTTTACCCTCTAATGAGATCAAATTGTCTCAGTCTCAGATGATAAGTTATACAAACTACAAATAACTTGGAAACAAATACAGTAACAATCTCATCGAAGCTATACATACAATGGTAGTTTTGATTGTATGAACATTTGATTGTATGAACACACTAATCACACAACATTTTATACAAATCAATGAACTTATTTAGCCGGATTTACTTGTTATTGTAATGTATATACATCCATGTTGAATCATGTTGATGTGGACTACACATGAACTGTGCATATAACCGGTCTTGAAATCCAAAGGACATTGGAAAGGAGTCCTGGTTACGAGAGATCTCCATGACATCTTCCTGGAGTTGTAGATTTGCATGAACAGAACAGCGCCTCGCTTCCGATGCCTTGATTTCATGACTGTAGACAATTTAACTCCAGTTGAGTAATTAGGTTTGGATGCCGCAACTTGCTTAAAACATTGACCTGCAAGAAATTTATATCAGAAAAAAATTATTTGCCTTCAAAGCTGAAATAAATGTCAAACAAGACATAATGTTTACAAATGATGAATACCAGATTATGTCTTAGTTTATCATAAAATCACTCCATGAAAATCACCCTATATTTTCTTAAAAGCCACTTTATATAAAAATCACTTCCATATCCTTTTCAAAAATACCCTAGTTTCACCAAACACAAGTCTTCTCTAAGAAAATTTTAACAAATTTGTTCCATTCCAGGAGTCAAAACCAAAGTATCCACAAGTTTGATAGATTTATCAAGCAGAAAATACTTCCAAGTTCCAGGGTAAATGTGGATCGTGGTTCAGAAATAACATGATATCAGAGCAGTAGAGAAGCCCAATGAAAAGCGAAGAAGTGGTACTGGACTTACGCCATGGTAGCGGCATCAAATATATTAGTAGTAGAAGGCGAATGATTTCAAACCTTCAATTCGTTTTTAGGATGTTCAAGAATCCCTCACATGAAAGCACTGCTAGCCGTATCTATCTGGTACAAATCAACAGAAGAAAAACTTTTGTCTGAGTTTGTTATCAGCATTAAGACTGTATAAGAGCTTCATGTACAAGCACTTTCCATGGCCAATTAGTGTATTGAATGCTGCATTATATGATTATTGATACGGATGGGTGAATGCTGAAATTAAGAGAAGGTAAAATGAAAGCAATGACTCAACGACATTGCAGTAACCAGCATTGCCCAGTATGATTTTAAGAACACAGATAAGAGTTACCTGAGTAGTTATCCAACATATGAAATATAGTAAAGGCATTTAATTAACTGCTTCAGTGTAAAGATAACAGACTTAGAATCAAACCACATTGACATCTTATCAACAAATTTCCAATTTATAGGATTCTATATTACAGCCGTAAACAATTATGCTAATAATATGCTAAATCAAAAGTCAACACACAACTTATTTCATACCTTAATCTTAGCCTGTATCTATTGAACTTGCTAGTCTCAATCAAAAGTCAGCCTAAAGGAGGGTGCTCTAGACTCGCTCTAGAAGTTTAACATACTCCAAAAAACACGCAAAGGAACTATCAAAAGAGTGATGCTGCCCACTTGTTATAAAAGTCAGCCAGAACTTCGTATGATGTTCACCAGGATTCTGGGTTATCGCTGCTAGAGCTGCAAATTGATCTGTCATGTTCGTTGCAATCTTGTTTCATTCAGTGCAAGTCAGTGCATTCTCGGTCATCAAGTAATGCAAGATACGCTTGCAGTATGTACAAATATATATTATATCAACAAGCTAAGCCTTAACAATCATATCCTAAAGCAATTAAATATAATTATAAATAGAAACTCACTACGTGAACATTTCTTTAGTCCGTTTCGCCATATGAAGATGGTTAAATTCCTATTGCTCGGAGCTCTTGTTTTCTTGGACCTGTAATTCAAGAAAAGGAAGTTAGAGTTCCAAAAAAGTTTCAATCAGGTAATCATGAAATGGTGAATACTCAAATAAATTAACTATTTTTGAATGCAACTAATATGCGGAGGAAGTCAGTTTTTAGCTGCAAAGCAAGCTCCTTGCTAATGAAGTTCGGATTGCCATGAGCAGCATCAGCGGTTTGCATTTCATCATATCCATGATTTCCCCCACCACCACGGAGAGTCATAGCCTTTGCGATGAATTCCTATCATGAGGGATAACCAGAACCAACATCAGCACATGATTCGCAATTTCTCATTAACACATGATATGAAAGAAATCCGTTCACATTCACAAGTGATAGCAAAAAGGCAGCATCACAAGCACTTTGCGTGCACTAATTTCAGGTCATTTCATTCATCACACCATCAAATAGAACCAAATATAGCTCTACTCATGCATATTGTAGAAACTTTGTACGAAAATGCAGAAGCAGCACTACTATCTATCAATCAACATGGCAAGTCTTAGCTTGCTACATCATTAACCAACAATGATAAAAGCACTTTAAATATAAATTATCAGTAAAAATAAATAAAACAACCATCATCAATAGCATATGTAAACTCCCTATTATTTAATTAAGGTCCAAATAATGTAGAAGAAGAAGATCAAGAAAAGAGAAGAGGTAGGAATGTAGGATGAGTATGTGCCTGCATGTCTGACAGCTGATGAAGCTCCAAATTGTCAGGTTTCATGAAGACCTCACCACAGTGAGAACAAGTTGCGAGAGGGAAGCTCTAAGAGAAGGATCTTTTGGTAAAGGCCAAAACAGGGTCGACAACCCTTCTACACTCGCTAGCAACCTGAAAGCCTCCTGAAGGGCATTCCTTTGATGAGAGTTTACGCTTTTTGATGAAGCTGACTTCATCAGCACCTCATTTAATTATTAGTATTATTATTTCAGTAGCAGCACGCAGCAGAGTTGCTTGTGTGGGTGCTTTAAATGACCGATTTGTCCCTATCATGGCTGATGCCGCTGCTGCTGCTGTGCGCTACTGCTAGAAGCGTCCCCTCTTTTCTCTGAAGGATTTTCAGGGAGGGTGGTTCAGCCTCATGATACACTTTAGTGTTGTTACAAAGTGACCCAACACACTCATTTTCTTGTTCTTCTTCCCACTTTCTTCCGTTATGGCAGTCGCACCTTGTTTTTGCTGCGGTGGTTCTTCTTGTGCTGCTTGCTTAGCTTTCCAGGTCAGGTGTTTGCACACTCAGGATGTTCTTCATTACTACCCATGAAGAAGGGTAGCGGCTGGCGACTGCGACTGCGGCTGCTTCTTTTTTCCTCCACCTCCTCTGCTTATTATTGGGTGACCCCCTTTTTGTTTTGTGAGTTATCTTCGCGGCTTCTGGGATTTGTAGTTATTGCCGCATTGTTGAGGAGAAAGAAAGGCAGAGGCAATTTGCTTGTTTTTTCTATGTTCAAGCTATCCCAAGGTGAATTAGGTTCACATGGGCATTGCTTTGAAGGCGCAAGTGCTGAAAAGCAATTACAGATGGCTTTGCGGTTTAAAGAAAAATAATACTACTTCTCATCAACCAAACAAGCCAGAATGTAACATACATTCACACCAAAGTACCAAAGTACAATGAAGAAATAAGCATATAATCAATGTTCTTGCTAAGGTGTAGTGCATACTCTATCAGTGCTCGAGCAAGTTACGAATATCCGAAGAGCTATGTCTTCGGATGCCATTAACAGCCTCCCTAATTGCTGTTTGTCTGAATCAGCGAATTGTTATACCATCAGAATTCAGAACATTAAATTCAAGCAAAACCAAACAAACAATAAAACTGCAACCTTGAGGATATCAACATTCAACGCATCAATGCAGGCCTTCTTAATGATTCAAACAACGCTGATTCTGACTGCAAAAACATCAGCAACAACAACCACATGTCAAGTAACTGATCAAAACAATCTTCATCCCGAAAAACATCAAATTCAACAATTCAAACCCTACTATAAAAATTAAACACATTAATCTAACAATCCAAAAACACCACCTCATCTTTGTAATTAAGGAGCAACTCTTTGATCCTCAAAACTGCGCGAGCAAAAAGAAATACAGGTTTCGGGATGCAACAAAGAGACCACATGCCCAAAATCCAAATAACTGGAAAAGATTTCATGTACATGTCTCATGACTGATCAGGGCTGATTTATAATGTTTTAATATAGCTGTTAACATGTTCAGTCTAATTTCCAGCAAATAACATGTTAAAATGGTAATTAACTTATTATATTAGTTTATTTAAACCAAAAGAAAAGTAAAGCATGAAGTTCCTACTGTCCCTTTACATCCTTTGCTTATTCCTTTCTCTTTCTTGTGAGTACCACAGGCCCCTAGGTATGCATAAATTTTACAGAGATAAATCAATATACCTGCATTCTTTGAGATGATATAAGGCATCTGAGCTAGTAGTAAGCAACATCAAGTATGTATTAGCCTGCACAAACCAATGCAACTTATTATGTAAAGATGAAGTGGCAAGTACATAAAATAAGTAACGACTCTAGACTTTTAAGTACTTGAGCAAAGCGAAATCACAACCACCTCAAATCAAAGGAGCATAGTCACTTAGTTGAAATAATGACACATGACATATAAAAGGCCATGGAATTATATCTTGGCAAGCATATGGCGAGAAAGATTCAGATGTCCTGCAGGAAAATAATAAAAAAAGCAATGTCAGTTGTTTTCTATAGAGCCAAAAATCCACAATAAGTGTGTAGATAGAAGCATGAAAATGTGCACAAGCATACTTAACAAATTATCCAAATCAGGACCATAACACACTTGATTCCTTAGAGGATATCATAATAGAAGTTACTTTTTCTTTCTTTTATTTCCATAATCAAATTCAAACACCGAAAATGATTACATAGGTTAGAGATCAACCTTTTCAGATAGTGACAAGGAACGCAAGGACCGAGAGAGAGCAACACATTCACATCACCGAAACGGAGACGAAGCTTGAGTGAGGTCAGACCTAAGCAAGAAACGAGGAATGAACATCTACAGACCTAATATAGGTCGCAAAATCATAATTTAGGTGTTCTCTATCAAATCAATCTATAATCATCAATAAATGACTATTGAGGTACAATTGGCAAACAATAGACGCCACAATAACAAGAGAATAATACTCGAAAAAACAATTGTATTGATTAATGTAAAATCAAATGGATCATTCACGAAGATAAAGCTAACCAAATCAACAGAAACAAAATAAGAAAATGAAGCTAACAAATTACTATCACTAAACACATTTCCAGAACATTGAATCATCAAATAACCAAACAAAAAGAGCTGAATAGATCTAAATTACCGCGAAAAGAAGGGCAAAAACCTAAATCAAAGTACAAAACAATCAGAAACCCTAAATCAATGAAAAAGAAGAGGAAACCTGGTGTCTTGGAGCTTGGCAGAGATTTCTTCTCGACCAGCAAGAACGACGGTGTCAGTGCCACGCGACAACGCGCGCGGCGTACCTTGCGAACGGCTTCGAGCGCGTATACCACTTGGAAGAGATGTCCGTCAGGTGAGAAGATTGTGATTGTTCTGTCATACCGTCGCATTTCTTTGAAATTTGGTGATTAATTTGTTGTTGTTAACAAAATTATAGTAATCTTTCACTCTGAAATTGATTCAAAGATTGAATTGAATTGAGTGAAATGAATTGTATAGTAATCTTTCACCCTAAAATCCAACCCAAATCAACAATCCCTCGAATTTGAAACCCTAAATTCAGATCTCAAAACCCTGAAATCAAACAAACCCTTAGCCGCTTAGCACAACCATCTCTGAGACCCTTTTCACGTCCCATAGGTCGCATGCGGGCACCGTGATTCGATGCCATCCTCGCAACCTCCCCCTCACCTCCAAAGATGGCGACCAAAACCCTCTCTTGAAGACCGTGTTTGACGGTCCCTGTGGCTGCATGCGTATTCCATGAAAACGACGCGGAAAATGGTGGGAAAGTACAGAGAGGAAGAGGTGGGAGGAAGCAGGGGAGAGGGGATTGAAAGCACAATGAGGTGTAACAATGTTACACTGGATGGACTTCCTTCAATTAAATGTTGTTGCATGGCATGGGTGTGAATTGATGGAATGGCAGGGGCAAAAATGTCCTAACACTGTTCATAATGACAGTGTTTTGCCATCCTCCCTTTTACTATTGTTAGATTTGTGTTAAGAATGACTATTTATGTCGATGTTCTAATTAGTTGAATTTATTTGTGTGGATTATTGAAATTCCCATTATGTTTTGAAAATTCAACGAATATTGAATGTGGAATTATTGGAATTTGATGATCTATTGAAATTCAATGAAATTTGAATTATTTAGCTGAAAATTCTGATTAGTTTTGAATATTCAGTGTATTTATTTTTGTGTAGAATTATTGGAACAATGTCATGTAATCTAATTGAATGTATTTTTTCTTTTTACTATTAACAACCAATATATTGTTGATATCCATGAACATAAATTTGTTTGTACTTGATTAAAATTAGATTTAGTTTTAGACATGAGTTCCTAAATTAATTTTTTGTTGTCGAATGCTTTATTTAGAACATGGAAAATCCAAATTTTCCCATTTTTGTGTTGTTGGGGTGGGAAGCTGTATTCATAGCAATGGAGATGTCGGTATAGGGATGGCGAGTGAAAGTTCATCCTTTATCAACTCTACGAATGACTTATTTGCAAGTGTTAGAGGAGATTTACGTAGTCATTGGTTGTGATCGCACTCTTTTGGACTTAAAAAATTCTAATGAGATATCCCTTGGACGTTAATCCTTTGCACCCATGCCACTAATGAATGTGATACACACACTTAAGCAGCATTGTGGGATGGCAATTTTCAAATTTCCGCTAATGTAGTGCAGTTGTTTGTTGAGTTGTACCAAGAACCCAACCACCCAACCTTACGGGTTCCATGCCTCATCTAGAATCAACCACGCCACTCTGAAATGCCGCGCTGACAATACTAGTCTCGGAGTAAGTTCTTTTACAGAGATGCTTGTTGATAATGACTATGGATGGAAATTTGGAGTTGGAGGAGTTGGAGCATAATAATGTAGATCATTTTGGATATGATGACATTGGGTTGATTTGGATGAGTGGTGAGGATGAAGTGTCTGTGTGATAAAGAACAGGACTGAGTTGGGTGGCAGTGATCTTGTTACAAATTTGGAGTTGGGAGCACATACTTATTGGAGTACCTAGATACGTAGTGTTCGAGATCCACAGGCAATCGAGTAGAATAAGAAGAAGATTCTCAGATATTCGGGTCTCAACATCAACGTCATGTTGATCCCCAGCTTGCACGTAATGTTCGTGTCCGATATTTTTATGGTAATATTGATAGACATAATTTCACATATAACACATTGATCTTAACTTAATTTTGATGTTTGTTTTGAAGTTGGCTACGAGTTCACATTTCCGGAAAAAGCATACCGCGCAAGTGTCTAAGCTACTTAGAGATGCCTTGGACCATCACTGAAAATCAGGTACGACTCTTGTCTGCAAACTATTTCATACAACGAATTCAGTTTATTTTCTAAGTCTCTTTTGTTGAATTAATATGGCCGTTAATCCCCCGTAATTTTCAAAAACTTATATTATAATACTTCCTTATAAATATATTTACGATTTATCTTATTAAAAGATATATTATTTTTACTTTAAATGCCATTATTATATATTATTAAATAGTATGTTTTGTGATAAAAAGAGTATATATCTTATTTGAATTTTAATTTTTGATGATGAAATTTTACTTTTCTTTTATCCAGAAAAAAAAGGAAAGAGAATGTTTTAAAAATTAAACCTTGCTTACGATATTAAATCAGAAAAAGGGTTTTAAACTTATCCTCTTTCCCTCAACCACTTTACGTTTCAACAAAAAAAAACGACAGAGAGAGAAGAGGAGAGCGTGACTGTTGCTTGCTGTCGTACATCACCGCCTTTTGCCGGTCTCCGCCACCACCGGCCACCATTCGGTCATCTCTCCAATCTTTCCTTCTTTGTTATAGAGTTTTAATTCTTGTTTTAAACCTTGCAATTTTTATAATCCAATTGTATATATTAATGTTTTGAGTATAATCTGCTAAAAATTACAAAGTTTATGAGTGTGTGTGATGTTGATTTTAATTGTGAATTTTTAGATTTATTGAATTGCAAAAATTAGGGTTTTTCACGTTTTGATTAATTTGTCCAGTTTTAGTATTCGATTTTTATTTATTTTTCTACTTTTCAATACATTACAAATATTTGGTCGAGTAATTTTTATACTAATATACAATTTGTGTAAAATTTTCAAAAAGCATGTTTACTATTTTTTCGTTTTTGAATCGGCAGTTTTCGGGTTTCATGTTCGGTTTTTGATTTTACATTATTTTTATGTTTGTCAATAATTTACGAAATTTTTGTCGAGTAATCTCTATGATATTATACACATTGTGCAAAATTTTCAGAATTTTCCAAGTAGATTTACGATTTTAATAAATTCGTTTTCGTATGGATTATTTTTCGTAAATCTGATTYGGTTTTTGATTTTTACTTATTTTTCTGTTCATCTATAATTTACGAAAATTTGTGTGAATATTCTGTATACAATGATACACTCTTTGTAATTTTCGTATAGTTTTAGTATTTTAATAAATTATCACATCAGATTGACAATTTTTCGATTACAAAATATGTTTTGTTATTAAAATTAATTAAAAATATTTGGAACGAAAATACAAGTTAATTATGATATTTTCAGAGTTATTAAACATATTCAAAGTGATTTTAACCATTTAAAAGTATGGCTTTTAAAGTTTTTAAAGAAATAAATGAATGGTTTATTGTATAAGCGTTGAAGTTAATCTTTAAAACATGTTCGAGATTGTTTTTTAAAAGTTTTATGGTGTTTCAAGGGAATATGTATTGCTGTAATTTTGTGTTAGGAATCAATAATAATTGATTTCTATTTGGTTGTAGGAGGAAATTCTCCTTGAGTTATTRTTGAAGTGAAAAATACATAGCTGGATTGTTTTCTTTTCAAGGAACGTACTACTTACGGAGTCCTTGATTTCCATGTATGCTCGTAGATGATTGAGAACTTAGAAGCATGAGTAGGAAACGTCCAAGGAGTTGTTTGGTACTCACAAATGGATTATTTATTTGTGGAGATTGAGAAATATGGTGGAATTGAGTATTCATGAGTTGGATATGGATGTTGTTAATTAGTCGTTTGTCTTTAATTAATTGTTTCGGTCTATTGAGATAATTTATAATACAAAAAGGGATTTAGTGGGGTCAAGTAAAACTTGTCACATGAGGTGGTTTATAATACAGGAATGAATTAAGTGGAGTCAAGTATCACTTGCTTCATGATGTAAATTTTGATATATGGTTGAATTCAAGAGGAGTTAAGTGTAACTTACTCCATGACGTGATTTTATTACTCGTTCATGACTTAATGTGTGAATTGAGTAAAGGGAAGTATTCAAGTCTTAATGACGAGGTTAGTTGTCTTGTCCAACAGGTTTATTAATTAAAGGAATGATTAGTGTTAAAAAGAGTTTCGATGTGATTGTGGTCTGGTTTGTGAGTCATATGGACTTGTGAATAATTAACAGTTAAATAATAATACGAATGAGCAATAAAACTCTGGGCATGTGCACTTCTAGAGTATTAACAATTCAGGGGTTGGGGTTGCGACTATATTCGCTTCCTTCCGAGACCCGTTTGATCAACGCGTCTCTCTTCACTTATTTTATAACGGATTTTATCCAAATTGAGGTTAGTTTGAGATCTCACTAGCTTTGGTGACGGAGTCGCGCTCGTTCACCATTTTGATGCCTTTCGACGGAGAGGCATGGGGTTGTGGCATCTTGTGTCTGATGACACTTGGTGTCTGGTTGATGTTCCTAAACTGTGAACATGGGTTGAGGACAACCTTGTCTGTTGCTCAAATCATAACAAATGTAATAAAATGTATTGAGTCATATATTGGAGTCTGAGTAAGTTATTTTGCAGGTACAATCTAGTTAACAGGAGCAGTTGAGGATTTTAAGATTGTGTTATATTGAAACAGTTGTATGTAATATATAGTTGATGGTTTTGGTCTGAGTTTGGGATCAGATGTATATGTGTAATATTGTTAAGTGGTTATGAACACCACAATTGGGTTTTCTTTTGTTTCTAAACAGATGTCGTAACTCGGTATGTCTAGTTTTTAKGGGAGATGATGTCCCTTTGTTTTCTCGTCTTCGTATGTTGTATGTACTCAGCTTTGCTGATTGCGTGTTTTTGTGTTTTGTGTGTTGTCCACACTTTATTCTTTTGGTGGACCTGTGATGATCCTTATTTCACTTGGAAATTATGGAGAGCAGACTTTTTTACAGGATTTGCAATCAGGTGACTAGCCTTGGATGGTTGGGATGAGTGGAGAGCCAATCGTACTTAAATAATTTGTTTATGCATCGTAAACCTTACAGAACGATTTGATATTTTGAGTTTATTATGTTTGAAAAGGAATTTTACCGTTATTTGCGAATAAGGGCCTTAATGGTTCCAACTTGTCAAATGAATTTTTATAYTTCAGATTTTTAACACTTTGGTTTGAACTATTTTCTATCTTTGATTTCCGCTGCAAAATATTATTTTAGCCTAAACGTTTTAACACGTGGCAGTGGCTTGCCAATAGTTCTCCGTATTTTCAGCTTAATATTTCACAGGTAAAGTGAAGAATTATTGGGGTGTAACAATGGCAGATGGTTTGGGAACCATACAAAGAGGACATCCTACGTGAGTTACCCGAGATATGCCGCTCTGATCGACATGTGTGGCGTACAACTGCACCACTCATTTGCTTTGATATTGTGGAGTTGTACACTMCCAACAGGGTGATRCGTCAKWTCGRCTTTGAACAAASAATCCCTACATCCTRCGATACAAGTGACAAGCTYCACCGCTTGGATGGGAGAGGAAGCAACAAAGACTACCCTTCTTTGCATGCAACCTACATTGATGAGTGGACAAAGCGTGAAGAGAAATTGGTTTCAGGGAACACTTACACTGGTCAATGTAAATCTGAGTACATGAGATGGTATCGAAACATAACAAGGTTGCTAATCACTCCACCGATAGTTCATCATCCTTCTAGTCACTATCAACCTGCCACAATAGACCATGTTCTGGTATGCGACTTGAGCATTTGGAATTTTATTGTTCATATGATTGGTATATTTTATTAATTGATATGAATCATATTATTTATATGATTTTATTMTTTTATTATTATTTATATGATTTTATTATTTATATKAATTTATTATTTTAGTATTATTTATTTGATTTTATTATTTATATGATTTGCTAAGGTCAAAGCTATTGCGGATGTGGTAATGAGATGCACTAGAGCAGTTGAAGCTGCAGAAGATCTGCCTCAGGATAAAGCATTACCTTTCACTTTGGAGACTTTACGGAGCTTGACTACCGCATGCACTGGGTCATTCACACCTCCTTGATCAAGGCAATATAATGTTCTTCGTTCGTAGGTTAGCCRGGCTACTCCAACTGAATCAACACCACTACGACAACCTCCTTCTCAATCAAAAAAAGGTGGAAAAGGCAAAGGACGGGGATTTAGAGCCCCCCGTGTTGCAGGTTCGAACTCCACTCCCTCTAACACTTCTACTCCTACTTCTACTTCTACTTCCTCCCATRTAGAGACATCGACCTCCCCCCATATACAGACTCCGACCTCCTGCCAACTTGAAAATCARCCCTCCTCCCAACTTCACACTCAGCCCTCCTCTCATATCGAGTGTGACACTCAAGCTACTACTTCTATGACTCCTCTCATTGAAGCCGAGGCTACTCCTTCCCCTAATACTCTCAACGAAGCCGAGGCTTGTTCTTCCACTACTCCTCTCATTCAATCCGAGACTATTTCTCCTACTTCACGTACTTCTTCTGCTCCTAATGTTGAACCTTGCAGTACCACTACATTTGTTGGATCTCCTCCTGCAGACGTACACTATCAATGCCGCAAACTTCTGAAGAAAGGACCGTCTTTGGACACAATTTCTGAGGTTGATTAGTTACGGAGTGTTTAATCATCACCCCTTAGGAAGAAACAATGATGAAGCTAGTTTTGTTTTGGAAACATGTAATTGAAAACAAACTAACTTTGTACTTGTGTCTTCCCTTTGTATTGACAACTTTTTTTAGGACTTTCTACTTGTTTTGTTGCTTCCGTTTTTTGGCCAAGTATATGCAATATATTAATATCGTTAGAAGTAAGTTGTTCTTTTGGAAATTCGGTTGAGAAAGTATGGATGTTGGAGAATTGATTTCCAACTGCTGGATTTTGGTTTGTTCAACTCATTGGATTTTGGTTTTCGAATTTTTGTTGAGATAGTGTGTTTCAWTGCAGGTTATATTTGGGATTCATTGGCAAAGCAAACAGGTGCTGCCAAAATTTACACAACCAAACACGCTATCTTAGATAGCGACTTACAAGTTCCACAAAAATGCTATCTGAGATAGCGTTTTTGTATGTATAAATCGCTATCTTAGATAGCGTGTTTATACTCTAAAACGCTATCTTAGATAGCGTATTAAACCCATAAAACGCTATCTAAGATAACGTTTTATACTAATAACCTCACGCAGTAAACCTTGGACGTCCTAATTTATACACATTATCTTCGCCATTTAAGATAGCGTTTAATAGATATAACGCTATTTAAAGTAGCGTTTTCAAAAAAAAAAAATTAAAAAATTTTAAACCAAACTACCGATCCTATGTGGACGGTAGTTTGGTAATATGTTTCAATACCAACTCAAACTCGTATTTTTCGATCTAATTTACATTATTGAGGAAAAAAATTTACAGCTGCTTTTCTGTGAAACTAGCCACACCATAAAATTTGGTGTGGCTGACAATCCATACATTTTAAAAAAACTAAATAGTACAACTACAAAAGGCCACAAAAAGAGGCCACAACAAAACTTGACAATTTTCCCTAAAAAGTAATCTGCCCCAATCTCCTTCTTCAATCTTTGCAGCAATCTGTACAGAAAAAATTTCAAAAAAAAAAATGAAAAACAAGAAAACAATCAAACGAAAAAGAAGAACTACTTTTACGAAATATATAAGAACTACTTTTACGAAATATCACAATTACTTTTCTAAATTATAAGAACTACTACTTTTACGAAATATAAGAAGTACTTTTACGAAATATCACAATTACTTTTCTGAATTATAAGAACTACTCTTCTGAATTATTTGAACTACTTTTATGAAATATATGGACTACTCAAATGGAATATCACAATTACTTTACTAAATTATAAGAACTACTTTTATGAATTATAAGAATTACTTTTATGAATTATATGAACTACTTTTACAAAATATCACAATTATTTTTCTGAATTATAAGAAGTACTTTTACGAATTATATGAACTACTTTTCTGAAATATACGAACTACTTTTATGAAATATATGAACTACTTTTATGAAATATCACAATTACTTTTCTGAATTAAAAGAACTACTTTATGAATTATATGAACTACTTTATGAAATATCATAATTAATTTTTCTCAATTATAAGATCTACTTTTACGAATTATATGAACTACTTTTATGAAATATATTAACTACTTTTTATAAATAAATAACTCAAAGAAAACAACATAGCAAGCACCAACACAAATCACTTGTTGAGATAGCAACTCAACACAAAACGACATAGCAACTCACCATCATCTCATCATCATCAAAAACACTTGCTGAGATCTCTCCGGCGAAGCCACACTTTTACGCCATCATCTTCCGCGTCATCTTCGCCGTCCTGGTTTTTGCCGTTCTCGTCCTCGTCATCTTCCACGTCATCTTCGCCGTCCTTGACTTCCACAACATAGCAAGCACCAATATCGATTGATTAATCCAACGAGAAGCGACGAAATCGACCTCGAATCATAGATCGTCGAACGATAAACATGAATCAACAAACAAAATTAAAGAACCAGATTAAAGAGATTGAGATTTTCGGAGTTTGAAATGAGAGAAATGAGGAGAGAGAAAGGGTGAGAGAGAAGAGGAAATGAGAGAGAGAGAAATAAGAGAGAGAGGAGGAAAATGAGAGAGAGGCTAGAGTTTGATCATTTTATAAATTATTAAAATGATATTTTTACAATTTTATCCTTGGCCATACCATAAAATTTGGGGTGACATGTTGCATATAAAAATTTGTCAAAAATTTATTATTCACACGGTAACACACATTGATCGTGATTAAGACTAGTAATAAACTAATAATGTACAATAATAATTCTCGTAAAAAAAAATAGTAATTCACTCGACCTCTCTCTCTCTCTCAATACGACACCAGGCGACGGCTCTCTCTCACTCCTCTATCTGTTGCTGCGCTGCTGCTGGTGTTGCGTACTTGCGTTGCGGCCCCAATCGACACCGCTATTGTTATTGTGTGGTTGCTGCGTTGTGGTTGTTCTGAATACCATTGCGAGGGTTTCGGTTTATAAGGTATTCTTCTTCTTCCCCCCAATTTTGGGTAGATTTGTTTATGTATTTATAATTTGTTCTGGTTTTGTTGAAATCCTGAGCTTCGTTGGATTTGTTTGAGGTTTGTGTTGTATTGTTTGCACGTTTTAATTGCTGCGATTTGGTAGGTTATTTAGAAATTAATGTGCTTTGACTGTTAATTATTTGTAGGTCTTATTGAATTGGAGCTACTTGTGTTGAACTATTATGGGGGAATTGATGTATGAACTCGGACAGAATGCATATATAAAGCTAGTTCTACATGCTTTAAAGCATAGGGCGACCCCTGTTAACGGAGTTTTTGTTGGCCGCTTTGATGCCAATAAAGGAGTCGTTGAAATTACTGATGCTGTCCCTCTTTTCCATTCGAGGATCGGTCTGCTCCCTGCCCTTGAGATCGCCTTGATGCAAGTGGGTTCTTTCTCTTATCCCTGTTGTTACTGTCGCCTTTTTGGTCAACATTTGTTGTTATATAATCTGCCTACTTATATTGGATAATTGGATTCTACTTTGAATTGCACTGCAAATTTAGCAACTGCTTAGATGATGAAAACATATGCTAAAAGATGAAAACTAACAGCTTGTTTGGATAACCTACAAGAAGGGAAAGGGAGGGAAAAGGAAGGAAAGGGAGGGGAGAGAAGGGGAGGGGAGGGGAGGGGAGGGAAGGTGTTATTTTCCATCCTTTGTTTGGATGGAGGAGAAAAGGAGGGAAGGTGAGGTGAATGAAGCTATGAAAGAGGAGGGGATGGGATGGTGAGGGTAGCATTTATGTAACAGTATAACTTATTAATCATACTAGCTGCCAACTTCAATTTCCTTTTCTTCTTTTTCCCCCTGTTTTTTTCTCTCTTTTTTATAACTTATTATTTAATGATTACAATATAATGGTTACTTCAATTTCTTTCATAGCTTATTAGTATACATAGCAAAATACTATACTTATTTTCATGGTTCAATACTATACTTATTTGTCATGGTTCAATAATATTAGTAAAATCATATCATATTAGTAAAATACTATACTTATTTTTCATGGTTCGATACTAATTTTTGTAAGTAAATATGTAGTGAGCAGTAACAACACAATTAAGCAAAAGGAAAGTTCAACTTTTTTAGAGAAAAGGTTTAATAATGAGAACGAACATAAAACTTGCACAATACAGCCATAGTGCGAGTAAATGTGTAGCATCGATACGAAAGAAGAGAAAAGAGGTTATAATAAGAAATTTAAACACACAAACATAAATCCATAAACTAGTAGATCATAGACTAGTAGAGGTTACCTCAATTGAATTATTCCAAACTTCGTCCTCATTCTCAAACACTTCTGTTTCTTCATTCCAACCCCATCCACTAGCATTGAATAGATCATAGACTTCGTTAAAGTTGCTTTTTATTGTCTTAAGATGATTCTTCAAATACTCTTTTGTAAATGGGTGGCCTAGCTTTTCGGTACATTAACTCACAACATTCTCATACACCTTTGAAGTAAACTGACCATTTATCAAAGCATCAAGGAATACTTTATCCATGTTTACTGAACATGAGAGAAGTCGATGTCTTTCCATCTGTGCTTCTGTTTTTTCTCCCCATTTATCTCTGTACAAAAGTCCTATTAATAGAAACAGTGATATTCAAAATCGAAATTTATTGTCTAAGATATGTCAGAGATATGCAAAACAAATATTCATAGCAGTAGTTGTTGCTGTCGATACTGCATAAAAAATACAAAGAGGAAAATTTCTTACCACAATACATAGTCATCCCACATTTGGGAAGCTATATCATCTCGAATTTTAGAACCCTCCTAAGAATCTTCTTCTCTTGAAACATACTCACACCCCTCCCCTAATATTATCTAATAACTTGCAATCCACTTCATTACTTTCATCAGGAACTCCTATGAGAAAATTGTGAAGTATATAACATACTAAAATGATATCAGTTTGGGTTTTAAGGGAATATCGGGGCTCATTAGATCCTCCAATTATTCGAAAGCGCTTTTCAGAACTCGTCAACTTTCAGGACCACGAAGCGAATATTCCTTGAGATGATATCTTACACCTTATAGAGATAGCATCCTTGCATACACAAAGGGTTACTAGGTTTCATGCTCCATGAATAATAATAAAAATGTATATAACTAAGACACTAATCAATTATTTATTACCTTGAGGAATCACCAATTTGTCCTCCCTAGTTAGAGAATTCTTTAAAACCCTCGAATGTGAAACTGACCTTCCCACCCTAGTAGGACATATGTGAATTTGAGATCAAATGAACAAGCATCTAACACATATAACCCTTTCTTCCACGAAACCTACGAGCCTTGGTACTAGAAATCTTAACATGAATGTGTGTGTACCATTGATGGCCCAATACAGTTCTTGAAATTCTTGAAATATGGAAAAATCGACCACTAGTATGGATTTCAGGCAAAACCTCTTCCAAATCACTTGATTGTTGAAGAAACTTTTCTTCCACTTGGAGGATATCTTTCAGTTGCTACTCCAAAAAAGCCTTTCTTGTATTCGAAAGATATCCTCCATCTCTTAAAAGTTTACATAAACTAACAAAAGATTCATGGCTCATACGTAATAAATCTTGACAAACTCTAGTATTCTCCAAATCCTTCATAAGCTCAATGAGCCTTCTCTCCCTCACCATATAGGCTTCTAAACTTCCTTTACGGGCCGATCTTTGTAAACTCCTCGATTGAATATATGATTTAATTGAACACATAGCATATATAGCGTAGCACACTACTTGAATTACAGCTTCACGACGTTTCTTTTCCCAAATAATGTCCCCATTTTCTACTCCACATTCCTCATTATAGGAAAAATCCGAAATACCATTCTCCATTGTCAATACTAAAAAATGAAAAATAAAATGAGTTTGACATCATGATCAACAACCCATAATCAACAACTCATAATCATATAAGAGTAATAATGAATAATAGCAAAATAAAGAAGCAAGTTAACAATGATGACAGCCAATTGATAAATAATCGCAAAATAAAGAAGCAAGCCAACAACTGACGCATAAAAAAATGAAATCGATTGCAAATTAGAAAATCAAAATGAAAAAAGACAATGTTGACATGACACAATTATTTCATCAAATTAGCATAATCGGCGGCTTATTCCAAATCAAATTAGAAAATCAAAGTGAAATCGACTGCATACAAAGTAATTATAATCAAAATCGCATATAAAGTAATCACATACAAAATCAATCCAATACAAAATCAAAATTGCTACAAAGTATTCAAAATTTAGTGAAAAATAAAAAGATAATTGGAAAAACAAACCCGATTGCTGTGTCAATCAAATCTGTGAAGAGAGAATTGGGGGTTAGGGCTTCATGAGAATAGAAGAGAATAAGAAATGAGATGTCGATGAAACAAATGAAAGAGGAGAGAGAAGATTACTGTTGAAAAAATAGGTTAAATATGAGGATAGTTTTGTCTTTTTAGGGGTATTGTTATTTTCATTGTGATTTTCTCGTGAAATCTTTCGAAAATTGGAGAGGTTTGACTTATATACAAAATAACACAAGTTTTCCTTCCATTTCCCTCACTTCCAATTCCTCACCCCCTTTCCCTTCTATAGAAGCTGTAAAGCTGATATGGTTGAAGACTACTTGAAGCTATTTCAAGTTCAAGAAGCCCTGTGTGCTTACAGAATTGGGTAATATACTAGGGTTGCCAGAATCTGCTTTGATTTGGATTTTAGATCTGGATGAATCAATAATGAATCTAATGAATTGAACCATCTGTATGTTTTGATGAAGAAAATGAATAATGGATCAATGATTTCTTGAAATTTATATTTCATTGTGCAACTTATTCATATGGGTAGATTAGCTTGCTTATGTATGTGGCTTATTTCTACTACTGAAAGTTAATTGTTGATCAGTTTTTTGTAGCATTCTACATTGCTCAAGGATAATTAATCCTTTTCTTGACTTTGTGCATGTCCAACCAACATTATCTTATGACAAATGTGATATGGTTTACATGTAAGCTTGCAGTTTAACAACATTATCTGTTGTTGTCTTGAATCAGATAGAAGAACATTATGCTAGTCAAAGTTTGACCTTGGTGGGGTACTTTCATGCAAATGAGAGAGTTGATGATTATGAACTCGGTGCTGTAGCGAAGAATATTGGAGATCATCTTTGTCGATACTTTCCACAGGCTGGAATTCTTTTGGTATGTATGCTGAACAGATGTACTTACTTTCAGTGCCCTTATCTGTAGTGTTTAGGTTATATTTGCTTTTAGTTTCTATCAAAGATGAACCATGTCCAACTATTGTTTGCTTTTGTAGTTGGACAACAAAAAACTGGAAGCTTTACCAAGAGTGAAAGATCGCAGCCCTGTAATGCAGGTATTCTGTTGTTTGTTGCATTCTACATAACACTGCTATATCTTTTCTTTTATTCTAGAACTTTTGTGGTTGTGTTGTTACTAATTAGATCTTCACTCGATGAACCTATTTTTTCCTTTGGGTGATAATTAAAGCTTGAGTTCCACAGTAAAGTCATAAAAGAGCTAAAAGGATCCATAAATGCACATACTTCGTGTGTTTCACTTTTATTTCTTAGTTTTTGGTCTGGTTTTTAAAGATTACTAGTTGTGCAACCGCACACTAACGGTTCCTCAAAATAAGCAATAAGAGCTTAGTTGTGCCTTGATTGGTACTATGGAGAGTGCACTCTTTATTATATCTATGGGGCATACAAGAATTTGAACAATTTATATTTCTATTTCCTTTACTTCAGTGATGCGCATTTTGGGTAGCATTAGAAGCTTATTTGCGAAATGCCTAATAGATTTAATCCTGTACTTACAAGGACTTAAAGACTTACTAAAACACCATCATTTAGTGTAATGTATTCTTATAAAATAGTGGTAGCTGGAATCAAAAGAAAAGTTCAGCTAACTTATTCTAAAAGCCACATATATCTTAAAGCTTAGAAAATAAAAGTTGTTGATTCTATTATTATTCTCCAACACAAGCATGGCTTCTTCCTCTTTGTTCTTTGATGCTGGGTGATAGTTGTAGATGCAGAGTGCCAACAAATCGAGCCATTGGCTTTCTTGTCATGCTGCATTATGATACAAGTAACTCAATCTTTATACCCAGATTTAGCTCATAAAAAAATAATATAAAAAAGTAAGGAATTTTAGAGCACAAGTAGAATGAAACCTTCATTTTTCAATGAAGCTAAATTGACAATCAAAATTGATTAATTTAGATGTATTCCCAATGCTAATGAAGATTATTAATGTCCCTAATCACTTTTCTAAATATCATTGCCTACATGCATGATACATATATGAATGTTGGAGCAATGAACACCTTAACAAAGACATGATTTAAAAACAAAAAGAATCAAAGATCTATTATCTTTTATAAGAATTTTTTTAAAATTAGCTTCCCTGAACTTCTGAGGTCTTTATTGAATTAAAATACAAACCATTTAAATACTAGATGCACAATTTGCAACTAGAAGAATTAAAATAAAAATTGGTAGAAATGGTCCATATACTGGAATAACATATGACATCAACATAAAAGAAACACATTACCCAAAAGGAAATATATGATATTACTGAAAATGAAAACAATTGATCAACGATTATAAGATCTCCTTGTTATTTATCATTGCTTTGTTCTCTCTTTGCTTTAAGGCCTTTAACTGTCAACACAATGTTGAATAGCACTGCATATGAATAGGAGTGATGGACAATGAGAGAGATTTGGTTATATTAACATTGCTATAATAATTAGTTTCATGTTCAGCTATTAATTTTCAATGATGAAAGCATGGTCTCATTCTTTGATGATTTATCTGAGAAGAAACTCCACTTATGCTACCTTGTAATTAATTATAGTTGTACGATTTGTAACCAAATTTAGGAATGTTTCTTCAATTGAATAGTTGATAATTGTCTAAAATTCATTTTGGGTCATGATCTAACATAATGAACTCTATTTATTATTACTAGTAGAATTATAGATACCTTTTGTGACATTGCATCTTGTGATTGTTTCTAGAGGTTGATCTTTTAAGTTAGATTAAATAATCATTATTTGTGAAGTGGTTTTCCCTACATCTTCCCATAGTAAAGCTTACTACATTTCACTACGCTTTGAGGCAATAAAAATTTTCATTGCTAAATCCTATCCCAGATTTGAACTAACACCTTCCTTTTTTTTTTTTGAGAAGACACCTTCCTTGTTTGCAGAGAATTATATGTGTATGCATTATTTTTCTGAGACGTTATACGAGTGCTAGGAATATAATGGGTACATTTAACATTAGAGATCTTACCCTTGTGAGATGCACTTTCTGTATAGCCAGTCTCACATTTTTCTTCGGAGAAATGAAACATACCAGATTCCTGTATTCGAGATTGTAAAACAAGTCAATATATCTTTGCTTTGCAAGCTTTTCATCTTTGTTCCACATTTTCCAAAAAGTATATATGATGGATTTATGTCCATGTTCAACAGCTTGTTTGCATAGATCTTCCACGCCTGGCTGCACAAGAGAAAAAGGAAGAAAGTTTAACAATACAAACTCTATTGCATAATGAAGTTCTTAATTCAAAGTTGATTGTTTGACTTTGTTTTAATTTAGGATTAATAAAGTTAATGATTAATTAGAAATCCTAGAGTATGTTTGCTAAGTGTTAGCATTTGAGTAGAAAGTTTCGTGAGCCATGACCCCACTATCTTTTCCTTTGTATTAGCTTGAGTCAGTTAGATAGTCTTGCACTGTTGCCTATATAAAGGCTGGTTTCTTATTTAATTAATGCAACCAAAATAAACATTTTTGCTTCCTCTAATATTCTATTTAACTCTATCTGGCTTTTTAAAGTGTAATATATTCAACTAACTTCGTTTATCAGAACACATGCCTATTTATATCAGAAAGCTCGAATGTAGATGCTGGTGTCAGTTCTCAATTACCTCCTTTGAGCTCTTTGACAATGCTTTGGGAAAAGTTTGCATAAGACAATACAAAACCAAGGGGAAAACTTAGAAACCTCCTTCCGAACAACACTTCAAGTACTGAACGAAGTTGAGATGATTTGCTAAAAGAATTATCAAATATAAAAAGATTGGATAATGTTATATGTAGCCCTAAGGGCTATGTTTAAGAATTAAATACACTACTTAAAATAGAAAACATTTAGGAATTCATGACAAATTTGCACAAAAATCGATGTAATTAATGTGCAATTAATGCCAAATATTTCCTTATTTAGATTCTAAAACATAGCCCTTAGGGCTATGTTTAACATTTTCCATAATTAAGCACTCGTTCCCCTATAATGTTTATGACAATGATATAATTACTCACAAAATCTCATCTACCTGTCCTCAATTTTCTCCTATTTTCCCCTGCAAGTTGTGAATGACATCAATAATTTCTACTATCTAGATCAGTAGGGATCTCATATGATAATTACCAAATTATTTAACATAAGCCAACCAAAAGCCAAGTAAATCAGACCCTACCCAAAAGAACAAATTAGCAACATTAATCTTAAAAGATCTTCAAATCACGAAATTAGCTCAATTTTTAAACCCCCAAGTCATAAAGTATATGATTTTAAAAGTAGAACAATATGACTTTTTCTTTATAAAGCTAGATAACAGCATTCTGAAGGTTTAACCAGGAGAAAATAAACAATAATTACTTTGGTTTTACTTTTGTAGCAGAAACACAAACATCTACTCCGTAATATTAGCAGTTTATAGCTTTCCTTTGACCATTAAGCCTACAATATCCACATTCAAGAGGTACAATGATCAACTTATTCACTGAGCCATGAAAAAATATAGAAGATAGCATACAAAGATCAACTTTTGTGTCAGACCTTGATTCCTATTGCCTATCCCCAACTAATTCTTATATACTTATCCATATTCCTTCAAGTTCTCTCCGCTTCCGCTTCTCTGCTTTTATTAGACAAGTTTTTTATCTATGCTTATATTTAATAAGTATTTAAACAATTAAACCAACATATATAACAATTCCAACCTAATAACCATGAAACCATTTACATGCCTAATGAAAATTTAAGTTCCCTCATTAATATATAGTTTCCTCTACTCACTTATACAATTACTCCATCCGTCACTAAATAAAATCAACAATTTCTATTTTCAGGTGTAACTAAAAAAATTCAACAATTTTGTCTCTTTCCTTATATAGTAAAAAAAGTGGTTTCTCCTTTTCTTCCTCTTCACTTTACCCAAATAAACCCATTAATCTACTGTCTCCGTAACGTAAAACTTGCAACACTTTCTATATTTAGGTGTAACAAAAAACTTGCAACAATTGTATAACTTTCCTCATTTGGTAAATTAATAAGGACAAAATGACCATATTTTTGGGACCACTTTTTCTGATGATTTTGTCCTTTTTTTGCCATATTATTTCCCTCTTATTTTTGGGACCACTTCACTAATTCACTACCTAATCCACTTTTATTTTTGGGACTACTACACTAATTCACTACCTAATCCACTATTAGCTTATTTTGCATTGAGAATAGTGCTAATACAATTGTTGCATTTATTCCGTTATGGAGGGAGTACCTTTTTTCACATGGGGACCACCCCTTCTTTTTTTTCTCTTTCATCATTTTACCAAAATAAACTCACTAATTGATCATTACCAAATTTTGCAAAGGAGTCCGTGCCTAATACAATTGTTGATTTTATTCAGTGACGGAGGGAGTACTATGTATTTCTTATCTTTGCTTCTGTGCAAGTCCATTTCTCTCTTCTCACTCTTTCTTTCTTCCTAAAATGCTTATGGTTAAGCTCATTGAATGAAAGTATAATACCTGGCCTGTTGATATGCAATATCTTGAGAACTCAATTGATCATTATCCTTCTCACCAAACACAACTTGCACAATTAGCAAACTCCTTTCATAAACAATGATACTCCTATAATAGTTGGTGCAATTTAGCAAACTTCTTTCATAAACACAAACTCCTTTCAAAAGTATTCCAGTTGGAATAGAGGTCCAAGATGAATCAAGAAGGTAAACAGAAATTACTGCAAGATTCAATATATATACGAAGTATAAACACAACCTATTCTTTAAAATCAAGCAGTAAACACAAATTCAAATATCTATTACAATTAAGATTAACAAATTAAGATTAACAAAACCCATAAATCAACAAAAGGCATTAAATAGAAAAATTCAATGCAAACCCCATCAAATAAGAGACGTAGTCTGTTGAATATAAAAAAAAAAAAAAAAAAATCAAAGTTAAAAACTTGAATAAAAAAGGAAAATAAAATAAAATAATAAGCTTCTTTAATCTTCTCTAATGTCCCAAAAAGTGGCTTATGATTCTTCTTCAACATCTGAAAAAACAAAATGAAAAGATAAACACTGTTAACTGTGATCTTCTTTCCCCGCTTATTCTGCCTAGCCCATTCACTTTAACAGCATTACTCTTATGTGATTTCCCTTGTTTTCCCACAAATAGAACAAATTAACAGCATTAATTTTATCAATGTTGCAAATCACACTTTTTACACATGAAATTTGCTTAATCTATGAAACATTGAAACCACCAATTCATTAAAAAGTGAAAGAAAAATGAACACTACTAATGGAAAATACTTCATCATCTACCCATTGGGTAAATTACCCACTACATATAAAGTAGTGTAATTATTGATAATTGTGAATTGCAACTTGCATGATAAATAATATTTTATGGTATCTATTAGTAGTGGGTAATTTACCCACTGGGTAAACGTAGCAATGTCCACTACTAATCTGCTCAATTTTTTTCAAACAAACTTCCATTCAATGTCCAACAATTCGAAAACCTACAAACAAAAAGAAATTAAAACAAGGCTAAATCACTAACCTAACAAAAAAAGGAATGATGAAGACGAAGAAGTTGAATTGCAACATCCTACAAGCAACAACCGTTCGATTTGATTTATTTTAAGAATTTGAGTTGTCCCGTAGTTGATATTTGTTATTAAGGAAGAAAACTGAGAAAGGAGGCATGGGTCACAAATACTTCGAGTGATGTTTAATGGAAGAACACGGCAGTAAAGAAATGTTGAATGGTAGTATGAGCGAGAATTGGAGGATGGCCTTCAAAATGCAAATGGGTTGCTCCTTGCTTGGGTGGAAAAGAGATTAGGTTTTAGTAGTTAAAGCTTTGGCAACCGTTGGATCAAAGGGAGCCATCTTCATCTTAGGATTATTTCACTGTTCATATAACAGTTATGCCTGTTTAATAGAACTAGCCGTTGCACCGCGCGCGATGCGCGCGGTGCCCCGGACGGTGTATAAAACAAAAGTTTGCAAACAGAATGATGATTTGGTATATTTACATCTGGTGTATTTACATAACTTAGAATTATTGCAAGTATAATTATTTAGTCCGCAAATACACATTATTTTAAATAATACAAAAACATTCCTAAAACTCAAATAGTAGATCCTTACACATAAGACCAAAGCCCGAAACCACTTAATAATTACACAATYGAAACATTCGATGATATTTGAAGCATCAATATTATTATTCTCATTGTCAACATTCTAAAATGTATGTCAAGTAATTTTGCCGGTATAAGCTATCCAAATCCTCATCGTACTCTCATAGACCATAAACAAGTACAAAATGTCATTTTAAACTGTCCTGAGCCTAAATGGTCTCAAGGAGGTGACGCTCTGCTGCTGCTTCTTTTTGCACTTCTTCCCACGAACAATCTCAGAGCAAAATGAGCCGTAATTGATACCAAAACACATTCCTCAGAAACACAGCCCAATGCATGCATTACATATATACATAACAAAAACATGCATATACATATATGCATTAGAGCATCTACTATCATGACAATTTACATCCTTCATCCCTCTCTCTCTACCACTTTCTTACTCATCTTTTATCTTCCTAAGAAAATTTCCATCATATTCATTACAATCATGACCCAAAAAATCACTTCATCCCTCTCTCTCCTACTATTTTAACTCTACCCACAACACTTTCTCTCTCATCCAACTCATCATTTTCCTTTAATTTATCCTTTTTAATATAGTTTTATTAAGATTAGAGCTTATAATCACACAAATTAGCGTTATATTAAATTTGTTTTAACTCTTATTTTCGGATTAATTTTTTTTTCGGATTAATACTTATTTCGGATTAATTAGTTGTTAATTTTCGGATTAGTTGAAAATTATCGGATTAGTTGTTAATTATGATTAGTGATTAATAATAGGATTAATTTTTATTTTTCGGAATAATTACTTATTTCTAATTAACAATACCGAATAATTAATTCAACAAATTTACTTGATCAATTCCTAATTAACATTATACATACAATCATTGAAATTTAATAGCCTAAAATAGGAAAAAACCCTTTCGATGAAAGGTAAAACCTATAGGCAAAATCTAATCTAATAAGTGCAACTAAATCATTTATCTCATGGATTATCACGTCTTCCATAAACGTTCCAAATGTGTTCAATTAAATCAATTTCAACCGATATATATCTGCCTATCACGAACCTCATTTCTCCTATCTAGATATTGGTCCATGTTGAACGGACGTTCAACTCGATAAGTGAAGCTTTCTTCGTCCTCTTCACACAGGTGCCAGCTTCTTGTTGCCTCCGTCCCTGCCTTGGGCGTCGCTCGATCTGATCTTCATCAAATTCTGTTGGATCTGCATAGCCTCGATATGTGTCCCTTTCATCCTCCACAATCATATTGTGCATTATTATGCAAGCCATCATTATGTTACTAAGTATTTCTTCATCCAAGCAGCGATGGCTTTTTAATGATCGCAAACCTAGCTTGGAGGACTCAAAGGCTCGTTCCACATCTTTTCTGACTGCGGCTTGACGTTCGGCAAACAATCAATGTTTGTCGGTTTGAGGTTGTGTGATTCCTTGAATAATGCAGCCCAATCTGGGTAAATGCCGGTCAGTGAGGTAGTACACATCTTGTAGCGGTGTCCATTGACAAAAATTCAGCTGGTGGTGCGGCCCACTCATAACGTCGTCGAAAACCGGGCTTCGATAGAGAACATTCAAGTCGTTGGACGACCCGTATAACAAAAAAGCATGCCAAATCCATGATCTCGGGAGGCAACCGCTTCAAGGATAATAGATGCCGTCGTCGGTTCTACCCTGATATTGAGCTTTCCTGCAGCCGCAATTCTTCCATTCCCAATGCATGCAATCGATACTTCCAATCATTCCTGGAAACCCACGTTCAGAGTTAACATGTAGAAGACGTTGTAAGTCTTCAACAGTGGGCCTTCTAAGATACTGAGCACCATTCCTTATTATCCTTCCGTAAATCTTTTTAAGCATTGGTTTGCAACACCGTATGCTAACATTCTTATCGCAGCTGTGCATTTTTAAGGGTGACAACCCTAATTTACCCGTGGCATCGCGTCTTTGTTGAAAGAACTGAGGTGACCGCGTCCATGATACGTCAAATACCTCCTGCCTCATCCGAAATCTCCTTCTAAAAACATTGGGTGGATATTGGGTTGGAGCGAAGTAATCGTTGTACAGAGTCGAATGACCTTCTTCGCGATTTCTTTCAATTCACGTCTAACGTCTATGTGTGGTGGTTTGTTTATCATGTGCGTTGGTTTGTGAAGTCTCAGAAAATCATTTCCTCCATGATTTCATAACCTAGGTATTTAACTATCCGAGTTGGAATCAGATGAGCTTGGGGTTCTAGTTGAGTTCATGTGTGGAAGAGTCTATTTTTAATTCTTTTGTACTTGGTTCAAATTAATAAGTTTTGTGTTTTATGTTTGAATGCCAAGCAAGTTGTGAAGTTTGTCTTTGTATATATTGCAAATGATGAGTACGTACATGCATAATTTGAATGGTCTTTGCATTATCTTTTAGTGCATGCATGCAAATAATAAAGTTGAGTTGTCACTGTCAATAAGGACATGCATGCAAATTATGTGTTATTGTGCATTGTATAGTCTTTTCTTGTTTCCCATGCAAATAATGAATGATTGTGCAGTGTGCAGTGTTTTCATATTTCACATGCAAATATTGAATTATTGTGTAGTGTGTAGTCTTTTCATCTGTAGTGAATTTATGAATGGCTGAGTTATGTTGACCAACAATTCAATAACAATTCAATAAAGATACAGACAATTGCATGAAAATTGCAGGCGTAGCAGCTGAGGTATTGTCGGTAAATATGATGACCACTAAATGCAAAAGTGAAATTAAAACAATTCAAATTATAATGACCATTCAAATACAATCCATTATTCCCATGCTAATAATGCTAAGAGTGACTAACTAAGTAAAACAACGTTTAAGCCTAAAATAGGAAAAACCCTTTCAAATGAAAGGTAAAAATCTATTGGCAAAAATTAATCTTAAACTTAACCTATTCGTCCCCACAAAGTTCACTAAGTAATTTATCCTTCAACTTCTCTTCTTTTGCAGACAAGGGTGTAGTCTTGCTTAACAGAATCTGCAGCGTAGTGTACTTCATTTTTTTCTTCTCCACTTCCATCTTTTCTCGCTTCAAACTCATGTCGTCACCTTTAATATTGACGAACATTTGAAGCCTCTCGCCCAGTGAATTACCACCATCCTCAGAATTGGAAGCTACACCCTTACCTTTGCGTTGTTGAGCTGCCTTCGCCTTTGCCTTCTTCACACCGTCAGGCCTAACACTCTTGTTGGAGAYGACRTCATCGATATCTACATCATCTTCGTCTCGTAGTCTCTTTCCACTACTGTTGCTCTCTTTTGCGCTTCCTTCGTCGACGGTGTTAGCTACCCCCCTCAAGTTGGTGAATCGTTTTACCTTCACCTTCCATTTGTCCCTGTGCGAGCACAGTTTCTCCCACGCATGTTGGTAGGCAAACTTCTTGCCTTCTTGATCGTGGAAAATGGTTTTCGCAGCTTCAATAACGTTTTTGGATTGCTCACCACTACGCGTGACTCCTTTGGCTTCTTCGTAACAACCCACCCACTTCATCACATCTTTGCACATTCTTCTCCAATGTGTCTGCATTATATTCAGATTTCTCTCCGGGAGCTCATTGGGCCTAGATGCACGTGCAGCCTCGTACGAGGCAAACACCTTTTCCCACAATTGCCAAGACTTTTGGTTGGTGCTCATGACTTGGTCCGTGCAGTGCAACATATAACAAGCGATTAAAGCCTCCTCCTCACGGTGAGACCATGCCCTCTTGCTGCCTTTAGCAGATGCACCACTGCCTCTAGACATCTTGCCTAGAACAGCCGGTGTAAGGATAGGCTCCTCAGCAACTGCCTCTTCATCATCTTCCTCGTTGTCGTCCTCAGGAACCCAATCTCTATTACTGCTTCCCTGGTTTGGAGTTGGAGCATCATAATGTTGAGTGTTGGGATCTTGATAATAAGAAAAGTTATGAGTCGAGAAATTTTGAGTACTAGGAGTTTGTTCACCGAGATTAACGGCAAACGAAGGGGGGTTGGATAACAACATTTGGGTGTAGGATTGGTATTCTTCCCATGAGTTGAATGTAGGTACATTCTGGGAATTTCCTTGGTTGTAAGGATAGTTACTCATTTTTTTGGCTAATTTTTCACAAATTAAAACGAATTTTGGAATTTTTTGGAAGGTTTTGGAAGTGAAGCTTGAATGTGTTTTCAAGTGAGGGTTGGAATTTTTTGTGGTGAAGCAAAGGCTCAGGAGTAATGAATTTATAGAAATTTTTTGGGAATTTTTATTTATTTTTTTTATAATTTTAATTTAATTTAAACAATTTTTAAAATAATTTAATAAATACGAAAATAATTGTTAAGTAAGAGAAATGTAAAAATGTATCAAAATATAGCAAAATGGGTGTCTATTTGTAGATCTTGAAAAGCTATGAATTTTGGTAATTTTTTTTTTTAATTTTTTTATATACACGAAATTAGCAAATTAAGAAAGCAATTAAAAGGGATTAAAGGCACTGGCAGGGACGCGTGTCAGCGCCTCATTGGGCCGCGTCAGACCTGCCAGTGTAAGCGCATCTTAATTTTTTTGCCTGATTCCTTGCCAAAACGCGGAGTTTCGTGCCAAAAGAAGATGAAGCGGCGTCGTTTTGATGCTCAGGAGGGCAAAAAAAATTATTTTAAAGCGCCATGCTGGTGCGGGTCCCACGAGAGACGCATTCTCTCGTTCCGTCTTGCAAAGACGCAATTGACGACGAATCTCTTGATGATCTTTTATTTCTTCCCAAGAATCACCATTGTAATGGATGATTTATTGGGTCTCTTTAAGACAAGAACTAAAATATCATCATTGTGTGTGCTCTTACATAACAAAAACATGCATTACATGTATGCATGCATTACACCTCTTCGGCTTCTTAGACTTCCCATAGAACTTCTGCTTGAAACACTAAAAAAGTGTTCCACATTAGCATTTGTAATCAAAATCATTCACATCAATTAGATTGAAGAGGCTGAATAAAAAAGGTTACAAGCACAAGCGTACAAGTAAATTCCCAACAATTGCAATCACATCCCATTTCGCATTAACAAGAATGAAAAAGTGACTAAGCTAAAAATACACAATCAACTCAAGTAACTAATAATATTGAAACATGGTACAACAAGAATTCTTCTTATAAGAAATACAAAAATATTCAGTAGTAACCTAGAACATGTACAAGTACAGACAGCAGACTTTTGTCAACAACAATATAACCTCAAATAATAAAATTTTACAGTCTTGAGTCAGATTAGAACAATAAACCATAAGCCAGTAATGCAGGAGCACCATTGCACATCAAAAGGACGCTTAGATAAATGCAAGGTAGATATGAGACAATGTTATAAGCAGGAAATTTGATATGTTGGCTCAAAACTGAACAGGATAGAAACACTAATCAAATTGAACGACTGAACATAATATTGAAAACAAACGCAACCTGATTATCTGAATTATGGGACTGTTAGTATGCAGTCTGCCTTTGGTCAATAGTTAATGGGATTTGGATATATAAATTCCACTTTGATGCATATACAGATTTAAAAGGCATTTAAGTAAACCCAGATAAGGAAATAACATCCCTTCATTCAATCGAGATACACCTATACATGCTGTAACTTTCAGAATCTTCCCTCAGCCAAAACAAGTTGGTCCGATAGACGAAGATAAGGATTAGATGAATTTTAGATCAAAAGCCACTTTCTATATCTTGGATTGCCTTAACATATTGGCATTTTAACCCTTTCATTTGCGAGTTTGGTGAACTGAAATGATGTATAAATGAAAGATGACAGCACATGGAAATTATTCTAGGAGCAAGTATCTTACTTCCCAAATACATATAAAGCAATGCGAACACATTAGATAAAACATCACCATTCTACTCAAAATGCATGCTGGATGATTTCGAAGATAGCAATACAAACACATTAGATAAAGCATTATCACAACAACCTCTGTCATTAAGGAATCTTTTAGCTTCCATGGAGGGTCCGTAGCAAGGGCTAGAAAAATCTCAAATTGGTCAAAAATCGTATTGCATTAATATTGAGAGTTGTGACAGATACCCAAATGGAATATAGGTAGGTGTCCCATTTAATTGCATCATACTAAAGTACTAATGGTGTATTAGCACAAAAAGCATTTTGCTAGTGGCCATTAATACTTTTTAGAAAGGTTGTTTAGAATTTACTTTGTATTAATCAATTAATCAAAGCCTTAATCATATAAGTGGGGTCGACTGATATGAACCAAACATGATTATTCAGGAAAGTCATTCGCAAAGATAATTAAGTATTGTAATTTGTRTAAGTATAACAATAGTCTAGACCTTATGAAATAATAGTCAATTATTCAATCATATCGTGTTTATTTTAATGGAGATTTAAAGGTAATCATATTGCCTTTAGGCTATTAGCCATATAACTACTAAGAATTTATGAGTTGACGGCACCATTTATTCTCTAATATTCCCTGTTTTCTTTCTCTTACTTTAATTCTTAACATAGTGTTACTACTTTGTATATGAAATCAATCAAAATACATACTMCAAACCAYTAAKCTCATTGAATGAAAGTATAATACCTGTTGACATGCAACATCATCGAATCAATTGATCAGTATTCTGCTCACCCAACAAAACCAGCGCAATTTAGGAAAATCCTCTCGTAAACAGAGCGATTACACCTGCAATATAGGAACAATAGTACAGACAGTTTAACAAAACATAGACAATGCAAAATTGTATAAAATTAGGAATTACAGTAAGGAAGAATATGCACAAAGAATTAATTTTAGTGAACAACCAAAAACAAGGAATTGAGAAACTACACTCTTTGATAACAATAAAGATGCAAAGTTCTGCCTTTTTTCTTTCAAAAGCAACCAAGTAGTTGTGATCTTCAAACTCACTCCCTTAAACCCTATAAAGAAAAAATTAAACCTAAAATAAAAACGAAAATGCAAAATCAAATTTGAGACGGAAGCAATTTGAATCAGGATCGAAGTTCTATCATTGGAGCTTCACCATAATTCAACCAATTCATGAAGCAAACAATAAATGTAACTCAATCTCGTTAAGATAAAACGCAAATTTAATAAGAAGCAAAATTAAGTCTTTTAACCACTGTATCTAATTCGCACTAATTTAAACTAGAAATCATCGATCTACTTCAACATCCATTAGAAAACACACTGAATAATTCTTATAAATTCAAACCTATCTAGACCCTTGTACTATCATATTACTATGTTTGATCCTTTCTGGACAATAGGGAGATATTAGTTGTAGTATAGGTGTTATGACCAATGGGAACAATAAAGGAACTAACTTGAAGTAAACCAATGAGGGAAAGAAGAGAGTAAGGCCCGTGCAAGGGGAGACTCTATGAAGCCAGCCATGGGAGACGGGAAAAAAATGGCATCGAATCTTCTTATTAGGATCACAGCAAAAAGAAAAAATTTGTGTAAGCACACGGAATATTTGTTACAAATCATTCTCCTCATGACCAAAGTTGAATGTTTCTAAACTAAGCCTAAAAACTGAAAATTCCAAAAATTTCAGAACTCAAAATTTGTCTTCTAGACCCGAAAATTTCAACTTAAAAATAAAAACCTCCGACTCACACTCAGCTTCCGATACATCACTATTGACTTTTCTGATACATATAGCCATAATCCTACATTGATACAGAGCGACAATAATAAAGAATCAGACTTTTCATTACCGTCCAGGGAGGGACAAAATATTTTTAAAATTAACCTTTTTTTTTAAGAAAAATTCATAAAAGATACCTCAAAAAATAATAATCATGGTGGATAGCAAAGGGAACGGGACGGAGAATGGAGTAAAGATACAAGGAGCAAGAATCCCCAATGTCAGATCGACCGGTGATGATGTAAGGACAAAGAGGGCATTGAAGAGGTATTGGAACAAGAGGAGGCAAGTATACAAGGAGCCTGTTCTGAAGAGAAGCATAAAATATGCGAGACAACGCTTCTAAAAAATTTGAGAGAAATTTCACATGATTTTTGAGAGAGTACAAGAGGATCACCAAATTTTATAATAATATCACACAGTGAATCAAAGTTCAAATCCCTATTACCTTTTTTTATATTTTTTGGTTAGACCGTATCCACAAAACCTGTTATTGGTTTTTGAGCCAAATACAAATGTATGTCAACAGAAAAGTAATTGCGGGAGAAGACAGTGAAGAAATTAAGATTGTGCGCCTCGTTGTTTAGAGAGCATTAAGATTGTCGGCAGAATGTTTGGCTGAATCTCATTTTTCTTTCGATATGCACGAAAGGATTTCCCAAAAGATTATCCAATATAATCGCATAGATAAACTTTAGACATAAAACTACCATTTCACAATTACAAATACTAAAGCAGACACCACACATTCGAAAACAGTTCAACATCATTGGTTTGGTTACTTTGAAATATTATGTTTTGTCAAATTATATAAACAAACTAAATTCGATTAGGAGACTAAGAACTTCTTAAAAGCATAGGAAATACAACTTGAAAAAATAACCGGGTCACCTAAATATTCCAATGAACAGCCTGGCCAACTCACATTGAATCATTTTTTTTATATATTTATTAATTAATTGTTAAATACCCAAATAATAATAGAGAAATCAAATAAAGATACGAATTAAATGAAGGAAATATATTCATAAAGAAAGAAAATATATATAATAATAGAGAGAGATATATATAACGGACATAACAAAAAAAGGAGAGTTCTTAATCGAGATACTCATATAACAATTTTCATTCCGTTTCGAGAGAGACCAGACTGAGAATTCCTCTGATTGTTGGAGCGCATCATGTTTCCAGCACGGCCTAAAAAAAACCTTTCTTCAATAAGTTCAATTCTTTTTAAATTTTAAATCTAGGCTGTAATTAAATGAAAAAAAAGTTAGGGTTCCATGCAAACCTGATGAAGATGAGAAAGCCCCCAATTACTCAAACCCTATCAACGTGCCTAGAAAACCTGAAAACCTATAATACATCTAACAAGCAAACTCAAACCCTAATTCTTCGTCAAAATGCATAAAATTAATATTGGATTTAAGTCAGAAAAATATACTGATGCGGATCCCATCACAAAACCAACCACCACGCCACATCACACAGCACAAAGAAAGTCGAAGGGGAGCTAAATAAACTCTTATCTGTCCCAATTCCCCTGATTAATAAAAAACAGTGGCAACAATGGTTCAACCTTAAAAATAAACCACAAAATATCCTCGCGAAAATCAAACTTGTCAAAATTCAAATATTCAAACTCATTAAAAAATAGAGCATATACCATATTCTAATTTTGATGAGATGCATTTTTCTCTCTTCACCGATCTGGCTGCCATCCTATGTGACAAGTGAAATTAATCAAATCAAAACAAAGAGAGAAAGAGTTGCACAAGGTTTATTGGTAAGGTTATATGGGAAGAGTGGGAGTGGCGTAGAAGTAGATGAGGTGTAATGCTGAAAATTGGAGGGAGCAAATAAGGAATGAGGGAGAAGGCTAGGGTTTTTCCCGTAACAACGAAAATAGAGTGGACTCGGTTGTGTGAGGTATAATCTGATGGTGTGTGATGTGGCGTTATAATCTAATGGTGGGCTCAGCTTGGTAGGCCTTGGCGTGGGCTTTTGAGGGTAGCATTTGGATTGGGCCATTGGTGGTGGTTTATGTAAACGGGCTTGTTGGATTGGGCTTGCTGATGTGGGTTGTTGGTGGGGTATTGTTTACTGTGTGAACTGTTCAAATGAACAGTGCGGGAGTTACTCCCTTTTTATATTGTATAGATATAGATATAGATAGATTAGGTTTTCTCTAGTAAAAGAAAGAGACTTGACAATTGTGTGTCAATGTGTCATTGCTGGAGACTTGAGTTGTAGGCTTAATTTCTATTTATATCTAGGCTCTAGTTAATGATGCTAATATAGGCTTGATATTCGAGACGTTCCACATTTACAGAGAATTACACAACTACTAAGTCTCAGTTGAAAATTTGTCTTGTAAAATGTGCTATGTATGACATATTGATATTCCACTTCCCATGTTCATTGCTAGTTCATTCTAGAATAGTGGGTTCTTCACTTCTTTGTCTCAGTTTTCTGTGCAGTATTTCCCTTTAAATTTTAAGTCTCTTTGAACTCAAATCATGGAAGTTTATTTATCCTCACTTGTGACTTTGTTCTTCTTTTCATTAGATATATTCAAGAGATGGATCCAAATGGAAACTAGATGAGGGTCAGTTAGTAATCAAGGAGCCATCAGCAAACATAGTGTTGTTGGACTATGTATCAACTCAGAAGTGGGAGAGCATCGTAGACTTTGACGATCACCTCGATGATATTAGCAAGTAAGTTATTGTTATTTTATTCTTGCAAAATGTAGTTTGCTTTTATTGTGGTATTTTCTTAATATGAAATCAACCTCTTTTTGTAGGGATTGGCTAAATTCTGAATTAGACAAGTAAGGTAATTGAAGTTAGATTTAACCAAGAATGGTCTGGTTGACAATATGATAAGGAACTTGGAGCAACGGAATTTCTGAACTACCAGATAAATTTGATAAGTCTAGATCTTCTAATGGATTTCCAAATTGTTTTCATTCATAAGATTTCAAAAGTTTTGGTAATTTTATTGACATTCTGCCTTTGTGCTTTGTTTATATGCCAAGAGGTAATCAGGATTTTGATGGATAAGTATTTTGTGTGGATCAACGAGCCTTCACTTCCAGTAAATTATACTAGTAAATTATACTTGTACTGTTGGTGTTGATATCAGGCACTCCTACAAAAGGTAGTTGTGACCATAGTCACATGATTCGCTGGAACTGGCAGCGAATTCCGAATCGGTTCGCCTATTCCGAATTTGTTTGTTCCGATTCGCCGAGGAAGTATGAACTAATTCTCTTTTCTATATGTCGCGAATTCTGCTCCCGGATTCGTTCCGCGTTCCGAAACGAATGCCGAATTATGTGACTCTGGTTGTGACCGAAATTGAATCAGATTTGGCCTCACAAAAGATAGTTGTGAACGGCCAATCGGCCATGTGTGATTGAATAACTTTTAGTTCAGTGTGAAGCTGCCCCTTCTCTACAGAACTACCATATGTAGTTTGATGGGCTCTAGGAGCTTAAGGTTGTTGGTTTTTTAAAACTTTGTTTCAAAGAAATGCTATTGTTTAACGAGCCTTCCGGTCAAGTATTATACTATTATGCTTAATCTCTGTTTCTGTTTCTGCTGTGCTTTGGCTGAAACTCTCGGCTCGCATGCAGTAAGTACCTTTCTGCACACTTTTTGCTGGCCTTTATATGAATACTAGATAATACCCAATCAAATGTTCGGATTTTCAATTTAAGTAATTGTAATTAAGAATTACAATATGAGTTAAGTCTTATTCTTTAGAGCTTAATTTTATGGTACTTTAGTTCAGTCATTTTCTTTAGTTCAATTCAACTCACTTCATCCAACTTCAGTTCAACTTAGTTCACTTACCTGCTTCAACTTACTTCTATTTTAGCTACTTCAGCTCAGTTCAGTTTACTCAACCTCTATTCAGCTCAATTGAGTTGAGTTCAGCCCACTTCAATGTAACTAACTTCAGTTGACTTCACCCAACCGCAATTCACTCCAATTTAAATTAGTTTACTTCAGCCTAAAAGAAGGAAATTTATTGGTTCATAACAGAGATGAACACAAACAACTTATCCCCGGGTATTTATGTACTTTCGCAGGTCAATTTATGGAATATCGTATTTGTTGGTTGTTTGACCCCGTACCGTAGAGGAACTAACCCAAGGTAGGTAACCCAAGTGTCGTTGTCATGATGTCTTTTATTGTGTCTGTAGTTGTTTAAGTAGTTTGTCTAGTACTAAGGAGAGTGTCCATACTAGTTGTGGTCTGAACTTGTTGGTTAATAAACCTGCTTGTCCTTATTGCTAAAGAAAAGTTTTAGCTTGTTGCACAAGAAGATTACAAGTTAGTAAGTTACTACAACTTACAAGTTTTATCATCACAACTTCAAAAGAGACTAAATTAAACCATGATTTTGTTTCTTTGGTATATGCAGTTTTAACTTTGAATCTGTTACACATAGAATCGATCAAACAATTGTAAGAACAACAAGCGCCTAGAGTGTCTGTTGTAATCCAATGTGGCACTTTTTTGTCATGCATGAGTTTTGCTGATGCGTTTATGAATTGTATTAAGAACTACGTACAGACTGTATCTTGACGTAATTCAAAACATGAGAGCTAACAAACAAACAAAAAAACCAAATCCCGTAGGAAATTCTTTTAATTTTTAATTTGCAAATTAAGGCAAGAAAAAGTAGGGGGAAAAGGTGTGTGTACATAAGAAGTGGAGTGCCAAGAGGTAAGTCAAAGCCTCATATTTGCGGTCAAAGGCCCCATGACATCATCGTGTTTCTTCTCACTATTTTTTTTTAAACATTGTGTTTCTTCTCGCAAAAATGATTATAAAAGGTTTGTTCTGGCAAAATAAATGATTATTAAAGGTTTGTCCTCGCAATTTTTCCATATATAATGACGATTCGGCATGTTGCGATCATAATGATTGTTTTTTGGGATTTTCTACGGCGTACCCCAAAAATTTGCGTTTTCAATATACCCCCATTTTTTTTACCCTCACTATTGTACCCCTTAATTTTACAAACATTCCATGATATAACCTTGATGGTTACCTTAAACCATACATGGTTAAATTTAACTTTAAAAATAAAAATAAAAATAAATAAATCAAATTTAAAAAAGAAAGAACATGCTCCAACCCACCACCACTGTCACCCCTCACCACCGTAACATTCCTCCCATCACCCTCACCACCGCACCACTCCTCCCACCACCAACGCCCACCCACCTCTCTTCGTCTTGTACACCACCACATCGCAAAAAAACCCCAATTCGACGCCCAAATCAAAATAACACCCAATCGACCCCCCCCCCAATCGAACCCCAATTTGCAAGAACCAAAATCGAACGAACCTTTAGGGTTCTAAGTTTTCGAACCAAAATCAAACAAAAAATCAAAATTGACTTAGGGGTTTTGCAATTAAACTATAAACAAACCAAAGCACTAAGTTAATTTTCAAATTGATTTAGGGGTTTTGAATTGATTTAGGGTCTAAACTAGTTGGATTTCAAAGGGGGTGGTGGGTTGGGCGGTGGGATTTGGTGGTGGGTTCCGTGTTGGGCAGCTGTGGCATTTTGGCAGTTGGATGGTAAGTCTGGTGGTGCAGCAGCGGTTGGGCGGTTGATGGGGGTGGGGTGAGAGTAATAAAAATTAACCCTAGTTTAACCTTAGGTTTGTTAAATTAAATCATTAAGGTTATAATTTGGAAGGTTATCAAATTTCAAGGGTATAATATAGAGGGCACAAAAAAAAAAACAAAACAAAAAAAGGGGTATATKGTAGAAAACGCAAAATTCCAGGGGTACACCGTAGAAAATCCCTTGTTTTTTTAATGATCTTTGTTCTAATTTCTCTAAACAATGCAATTTCGTGTTTATGCAACTCAATAATAGCTCACAACACAACAAATTTGGACATCTGACCCAAACAAATTATAATTTAAAATTAAACTTGAACGCCAAACCCAACCTATGACCAAAATAAGCTACAGAATCAGACTCAAACAAAACACTAGTCATAATCACAACCAAGTACAAATTATAGCAAAGTCTCATCATCATCATACTATTATTTTTATCGTTATTAATTTTTTATTTACGGGGAAAGATAGTTTTATTCATATAAAAGCCTTCTCAGCATCTACATCAACAAAGGAAAATAACTCAAGAGGACATAATAAAACAGAAATGGGGACTACAATCACAACACGTAAATTGAATTCTACTCATGCTCATCTCCATAAAAGTGGATACAATCATTGAAAACATGATAAAAAATCGATTTTGATGCATCTTTCACAAAAATCTTCATCACCGGTGCCGTAGATGTTATGGTAAAAGCAACTACACCATAGATTAAATCATTTTTAGTTAACTTCATCTCCCCCAACATAACTCTAAAGATAAAACCCATTCAAACTAAAAGAATAAAACAATACCCAAAAAAGAACAAAACAATGTTATTAATAAACAGGGTATTGATAATTAAAACACAAACACACTAAAAGCAAAAATACGAAGAAGAAAGAACGAACCCCCCCAACAAAGATTGTAGTGCCGACAACTCAAAATTAGCGATTAACCCAACCTAAAACCAAGACAGAGGACGACAATCGAGATACGCCAACCCTCACTGGACCAAGAGGCAAAATCGACAACAACAACGGCGTCCCACCACCTGGTAGCAAGTCGAAGTAGAATCCCAATCGGCCAATCACCCCGCGACAAAAAGGAAGAGCAATCACTACCCCAGACGACCGGAAACTAGTAAACACTCTTGGTGACCCGCGAAGGGCGGCTTGCCAACAACAATAAGGGAGGGCTAGACCCAACCCAAAATCCAACGACCACAGAATTGAAATAAGGGTAATTCCATCTCGTACCATTGAGTTTTGACAATTTCATTATTCACCCCGCGACAAAAAGGAAGAGCAACAATCACTACCCCAGACGACCGGAAACTAGTAAACACTCTTGGTGACCCGCGAAGGGCGGCTTGCCAACAATAAGGGAGGGCTAGACCCAACCCCTAAATCCAACGACCACCAGAATTGAAATAAGGGTAATTCCATCTCGTACCATTGAGTTTTTGACAATTTCATTTCGTACCATTGTTTTGTTTTTATTCCAAGAAATACCATTGAGTTTATGTCTTTTTCCRTTTGATGCCATTAAAGTGTGATATGCTTGAAAAATATGGAATATTTCGGAATTACCCATACTTTATTCGTCATTATTTATCGACTAAAAGCCTTTCAAACAAATACCCATTGGTGAATTCTTTGAGTTGCGACTCTAAAATACTCTATATTTGCCGAACATATTACACTTCAATGATATCAAATGGAAATGTCATAAAGTTAGTGGTATTTCTTGGAATAAAAAAACAACAATGGTAAATGAAATAGTAAAAAATTCAATGGTACGAGATGGAATTTTCCTTTAAAAATAATAGCAAAACTAGAGAGACCAAGGGCGCGGCGGGCAAAAACACGATGGAGACGAGCGACTAACAATTGGGAGAAACAACAGAACAAGGAGAAAGGAGAAGAAAGCCCGATCAAGGGGCACAAAAAGCTTCGAAACAAGAAGACAAAAAGTTTCCCAATAGCAAACTCTAAAGGGAAATTTAAAAAGTTTCTTCTATTATCGTTATTAATATTCTCATCATTATTATTAACAATTAATTAAAAAATAATAATAAAATAAAATGAGTTAAATTGAGGCGAGCTGAATTGAATTGAACGAAGTTCAATTGAAGTGAACTGAGCTAAACGAAGTTGAATTGAACTAAACAAAGCTAAACAGAGCTGAATTGAATTGAACTAATGACTTGTTTGGATTTATGGATTTATTTGAAATCCTGAAATTGGGCCAAATACATTGTTTGGCAAATTTAAGTACTCCGCATTTGAATTTGTATTTGGCTCAAATCCAAACTAACAAAAAAAAAAGAGTTTACTATTGTGAATTTGAAATGCTCTACAAAATCATGTCATTTCAATTGCACTTTCTCCAACCTCTTCAACACATCCTTGATCCTCCTCTGCCATCCTCTTCAATGCCTCTTCCATTACCATCACTCACCATCACGACGATTCTCTCTTCTCCATTCTCCTCCACTACGATGATTTTGTTCCCGACGATTCTTCGTTCAATTACATAACATAAGCAAGATTCAATGGGTAGCAAAACATTCAACCGTAGAATGATTTTGTAACAAATATCCGGGWTTACAATTTTTTTGCTTGATCTAAAGCAAGATTCGAGTTTTTCGTGTTATCATCTCCTCTTAATTTTATGGTATCAATTATTTGGCAGGTAAAATAAAAAAAATCATTCGAAAAACATTTTAGGGCTAGATTAGGGTTTATAAATTCATGTGTTATTCTAATTTTGTTGAAATGAATCGGATTTCTATTTTGAATTAAGGAATGACATGTAAAATATTTTCTCCTATAATTGTTAAAGAAGTTACATTTTTTTTGCTCAAGTTGTTGAGCTTCAATAATTGATGCAGTAGTAGTTTTAGCTTTTTACTTTGATTTTTATTTTAATGTATTTTTTGGGGTTAAGTCTTGTGGTGGAGTTTATCTTATCAATTATCAGTGATTGATAATTGATTACCTTTCATCTCTCCAATTAATTCTATTATTATTAAATCATTTATTATCAAATTAAAACATCTAATTTTAGCTCTACAAATCCTATTTGTCTCCAAACATAATGTGGATTTGCAGTTCAGAAATTGAAATTCTAATGTTTCCCAAACATGTATTTTGAAATTGAATTATAGAAATTTAAATTCTGAATTTGAATTTAATCATTTGAAATGAATTACTCACATCCAAACGCAACCTAAGGTGAAATGAGTTGAAAATAAGATGAAATAAATAGGCTCTCAATTACAAAATCTATTTGCCTACGTTTGGAAAAGCTTTATGTGAAAATTAATGCTATTCTTGAGATATAGTGAATATCCACCGCCATTTACTATTGAAGTATGACATGCATTTATTACATACAACACAAGTAGTCTTCCTCCCTATTACATACAAGTAGCTTAATKTTATTGACTCTAGGGTGAAACCTAAGGGTTTCATCCTTCTATAAATACGTGAGTTTTTCGTCATTGTAATAACACACAACTGAATACAACATATACATATTCAGTGTAAAACTCTCTTTGTTCTATATTTCCCACAACACATTATCGGCACGATCACATTATCAGGTATACTTATGCCTATTCTAAATTAAATAAAGTGATAATAATTTCATCAAAAAATGTTTTTGAGGAGTATGCTCCATAGTTGCCCATTATTTGGGAATCTTTATATCAGAAACTCGCAAAGCGGATATTTTGTTTCTATCGGTATATATATGGTTTTTATGTTTGTCCTCTTTTATTGTTTACCATATAAACTTATTTGGGTACGATTTATAGTTACCAAATGTAATATTATGTATAAATATAGTATGGATGATAATATATACTTTGTTCTTTTTATGTTCCTTTTATATTCTTGTCTTTTGAGCATTAATCAGGCTAAGATTAAATTTTATTAAAAATAAATTTACAGTAAAAATGATACAACCTTTATAATTTGCATACTTTATACTTTTACGTCTTTCTTTGTTTTTCAAACCCACGATCTCTTGCACCGATTTTGGGTTCTCGAGCCATCACGGCTTGCATCCCAGTGTAATAATTCTTGCAAACTTTTTATTTAACTCATTCACATGTTAATTTACATACGTACGTACCTATAGACACCCAAAAGTGTCTCCCCAAATTGAATAGTTGATGAGGAAAAATACGACATCTCAAAATAGATTTGATTCCAAAAGTTGCAAAAAAATACATAAACCATACCCATTTGCACAAGTTGAATTGAAGTGGAGCTCGAAACCATACACCGAGGGTCCATTAATAGGCGGAAAGTATTTCTTTTTATTACTTTATTTTTAGGATTTTTTAGAATATTTTCTATAGGTTATTTATCTAATTTCCACTTTTTATTTTGTTATTCTCATTTTTCTGAGTTTGCCAGTATTTTTAAATAATTTTTTGATTTGTCTATAATTTTCTATGATTTTTACAAGTTTGCGAAATGATTTTCGAAAATAAATAAATTCATAAATTTTAAGAGAAATCCATGAAATTCGGGAATGATCCGCAATGTTCTAGAAGATTAATCTTGATCTCCAACGAAGCCAAAATAAGAAAAAAGGATAATTCTTGGATAACATATTAGATCCAAAAGATATAAGTGCAAAAATTCCCAAAGATATCCGACGAAAGATAGATAGACTTAGTCTTTGCTAAGCTATCTTATCCTTCCCATACGCTTATAAATACATGCTCTCGGTGCTTATTTGAACATCAACAAAAAATCAGCTTTGATCAACAAAGATCAACGAAAATCAATATTCGATCAACCAAAATCATCAATCAAAGTGCAATTAAAAGCTCTCAAAAACCTCTTTCTCATTCAAATTCAATCCACAAACACAAGCTACTCTCAAAATCAAAAGTCCCTCGAATACATTGCCACTTTCAGAGTCGTATCTTTGCGAATTTAGGTACAAATTCTGAGGCTATTCAACCAAACTCTCTCCCTCTCTTCTCTTATTATTAATTTTGATTAATATAATATATTGAATTTTGTTTTGCTTTTGGATTTCAATCATGTAAATTCATTCGTTTTCAATCGTTTTTGACTTATCGCAATCAGTTTAATTGTTATTGTCAATGCTAACTGTAGACCGTGGGCCCTCGCGGGGGGCTTGGGCCTACATCGATGTGTAGTAGTTATGTTGTGGGCTTGAGCCACAGAACCCGCACGTGAGTGCGTTGGGTGAGTTTTGTCGAGTAAGGGGATCGCCACCGTGCCTATAAAGGTTAATCACGGACGCCTGGAACGTTGGTGCCAAACAAAGGCCCCACGGTTTGATCCAATAACCAGCTCGTGGGTTCGGGGACATGGTACAGATTGAATATTTGACCCAATCCACCCGCATGTAATGGCCTCTACTCGGTCTCATTGTAATTCCATTCATCATGATTATTGGATACACATATCTTAGCAATTTCAAGCCTTATTAGCGCACTAATCCTAAAGGTTACTTAGTGGGTTACTAATTATACAAACATGACTTCTACATGACACGCGATCACTTTGTGTTAGTCAAATTACAGGAGCCTAGAAACCAGTTTCCATCATATCTGACGTTAATTACAATCAATTAATTCGGTCCTTATTTAACAAACATATTACAAACGTGACACAACATCTATACCAATATATGGTATACACATACGCCATCCTATACTTGTCACTGCAATTCAAACAACGTTATATTATAAAGTGCCTCTTGAGTTGATCCGCTAACAAGACAAATAAATGTATGATTGCGATAATAATTTAACAATGTCGGTAACAGTATATATAAACTAAATAAGTATGAATGAAACAGTAATGAGTCAATTGACAAAAAAAAAAAAAAAAGAGAAGATTATCCCTACATTATTACATGCAACACTGAAGGGTGGGTTTTACTTTATGTAGCTTTTTTGTAATCGTCATAGTTCTTAGTCAGAAATTTGCAAGAGATGAATGAGTTTGGATTAGGCCAACCTTTAGAGTTACATACCTTGATTTCGCTGTCGATTTGATTCAAAAGAAGCGCTAATATAGTCTATTTGTGTGTTATGTGTATACGCAACGGGTGTAAGCGAGAAGTTGGAGAGTTTTGAATGTCTTAGCATGCGTCGTGAGTCAGAATGGCGCAATGGGTCTTTGTAGGCACGAAGGCTTAAAGAGTATACGCTCGGGAGTATACGCTGCAAAGACACTATTTACCTACGCAAAGGAGCTAATATGGGTTATACGCTTCTCAAGACGAGATCACGCTCAATATATTTTCTACCTTCTTTGAAAATATTCCGATTCTTCTCGATTCTTCTCGGATTCTTCTCGGATTGAATGAACCTAGACACCCCCTTTTGTAAGAAAATACGGTTCTAGGGGGTTCTAGAACATTCCATGTATTTTTTTGGTATTTTTAAAGTATTTTATGATTTTTATGTATTTTTTGTGTATTTTGATTTTTGTAAATATTGTAAAATTCATAGAAAATTATAGAAAAATCGGAAAAATAATCTAAAAATACTGGTGAACTCAGAAAAATGAGAAGAATGCAATGATTTTAAAAAATCCTAAAGTTAAAAAGAAAATTCCAAAAATAGAAAATAATTAGAATTAATAAAAAAAATACTTTTTGCCTCTTATTTGACCTTTACCTCATCATTCCGAGCATGACTTCACATATTTCGAGCTTTTTTACGAGTTTAGCTGCGTCTTTTTAGAATCAAATTGATCACGAAATGTGGTATGTTTCATCATTGGTTACTCATTTGGGGAGACACATTTGGGTGTCTACACTAACGATTTTCTTTTTTGTGATAATCGATTCAATTGGAAGAAAAACTTTTGATGCGCTAATCTTTGTTTTCCTTTGTATTGATAGCGATACAAGGTGAGTTGGGTTGTATATATTAGAGTTTTGATTTCTATATATATTATTCATGATCTTTGTGCCTATGACTCTTTTGATTGCTTAATCAAGACCGGAATTCGGTTGAATCACATTAAATTTAGATTAATTATGGACGAACGGATTTTAGACGCCATATTAATTTGATTAATTTGAAGTGGTCACAATTATTAGGCTAGGTAGAGTTACATGCATAATAGAAATCAACTCTTGTAATATTAGTTTAGTGCGCTGTCTAAGATCAAATCGATAGGCTCTTTGAATTCAATGATTATGACTTATGGAACTACAATGAGACCGAGTAGAGGCCGCTACATGCGGGTGGATTGGGTCAAAGATCTTTTCCGTGCCATGTCCTCGAACCCATACTCTGGTTACCAGACCAAACAGTGGGGCCATTAGCTTGGTACTAATGTTTCACGCATTCGTGATTAACCTGTATAGGCACGGTGGCAATCCCCTCTATTGACAACACCCCCCCCAACGCACTCACGTGCGGAAACTGTGGCTCAAGCCCATAGTTCAAAATCGACATAGAACGTAGGCCCGATATAGGGCACACATCTATAGTACCGTTCTTTTCACCTATACTACAATGTTATTGTCATTGCATGTGATAAAATAGTTCATTATACAGTTATAATTTATCCTCTATAAAAAGCAGATTACTCTTACCCTTTCCACCACAAAATCTCTTATCTCATCTTATCCTTTTTACATCTCACTATAAATTTTTTCATCTCCTTCATCCTTCTAATACTTGACCGCCATGACTCTTGTCGGCGACGATCAATCCCCTCCATCATTTTCTTTTGAAGAAGATCTAAAACAAATACAAATTTATTTATTCTTTATTGTGGGATTATTGCATTACTTGTAGCATTAGTGCTTTTTATGTTAACTTAAAAATAATYTTTAATTCTTATTTTTATTTATATTGTTATTTTTTTTGGAAAGAAAGGTAAAAAAGATTTTATTGCACAGCAACATCAACCAAATACAAAAGTCAAAGCTCTTCAAAGAGCCAGAGCAAAGACAAAACAAACAAGCTGCACAATAGCAAAACTAACTTAACAGAAAAATAACCTAGACAAGAAACAAATTCATACACCACTGTTTATTAGGCTTAATAATCTTTCTAGGCATAGCATACTGAAATCGAATATACCAATCCTCCTTAAGCTTCTGCATGCAAACATCAGGCCTTAACACATTGGCAGCCTAAACAGCCCTGTTTCTTTGTTGCCAGAGAGTATAAAGGGTACCAACCAGCCAACTAAACAAAACTTGCCTTCTAAAACTCCCTTGTAGAGCATTCAGACTAGCCACACACAAATGAATATCAGTAGTATCAAAGTTATGCTTGGTGAACCCAGGCAAAATTTCAACAAACTTCCTACTGTAACCACACGCAAAAAACAGATGATCTGTGGTTTCCTCATCCCTACCACACAATGGGCAGCTAGCATCATCAATCACATTTAAGCGAGCTAGTTAACACTTATTCTCAGCTTACCCCACATAATCAGTCAGCCTATAAAGCGATGTCTAGGTAAGTCTATTCCAAATCATCTGAGCCTAAGGAACAACAGAATAGTGAGGCCTAATCCACTCATACCCACTAGCCAAGGAATACCCCATAGGACAAGCTTTCCAACTGTCTCCATAGAAATCGAGCTTCAATTACTCCTTCACCTTCCAAATTTGTTTCCAAGTCCAATTAGAAGAAGGAGGACAAGGCACTCTCTTCCAAGGCCTATATTCCATATAGACAAGATTGATCCACCGAAGCCATATGCTATCTTGCTTGTTAGCTATGTTCCAAATCTGCTTGCCAATCGCAACAACATTCCAAGCCATGCAATAATGAATTTCAAGGCCACCCTCCCTTTTAGGTCTACACACTATATCCCAAGCAATAGGAGGGGGTCTAGCATAAATAAGTTTCCCATCCCAGAGATAGTTCCTACACATAACATGAATTTGTTTCAGAACACACTTATGAATGATGAAGATCGATGCCCAATAAGTATGCAAAGTCAGCAAGACAGAATTCACTAGTTGAGTTCTTCCACTATAAGACAAAGACCTACTACCCCAAGAGAAAATTCTAGCTATGATTTTGTAAACAAGGTAAGGATTTGACAATCATTCTTAGACAGTTTCTTGCTACTCACATTCACCCTAAGTATTTGAAAGGAAGCCTATCAAGTTTAAAGCCAGAAGACTGAACCACCTCAGTTTGCTCCAAAGAAGGCATGTTGCTACAATAAATATTTAATTTCCTAGAATTAGCTGCTAGGCCTGAAGAAGCAGTAAAGGTAGCTAGACACCTTAACATAAGAAGGATAGAATCCTTATCCCCATGATAAAACATGATCAGATCATCTGCGAAAACAAGGTGATTCAACTTCAAAGACTTACACCTTGAGTGAAACTTAAACCTTTTAGAGCCAAATATAATGTGCAGATTTCGAGACAAATATTCCATGCAGAATACAAATAACAGAGGAGATATGGGATCTCCCTGTCTTAACCCCTTCTTACCCAAAAAGAATCCATCCAGTGAGCCATTGATGTTCAAAGAATAAGATTAGGGAGTTGACACACAAGCCATAATAATTCTGACAAAAGAATCAGGAAACTGTAAGGCATGCAACATATCTTCCAAAAACTCCTAACTCACGGAGTCATATGCTTTTCTGATATCAATCTTCATGAGACAACTGCTAGCAGAGGATTTCCTACCATACCTAGACACAAGATCTTGAATGATAGAAATATTGTGGATAATCTGTCTACCTTCAATGAAACTTGTTTGATTAAGAGAAACAAGGCTAGGAAGGACCAGTCTCAATTGACTGCACACAAGCTTGGTGATACATTTGTAAATTACATTACAACAAGCAATGGGTCCGAAATCTAAGATAGAAACCAGTTGAATCTAGTTTAGGAATAAAAGTGAGAGTAGTATAATTCAATTGTTTCAACATCTTCCCATTCTCAAAGAATTGAAGTATTGCATCAGTCACATCATCTTCTATAATAGGCTAGGCCTATTTGAAGAAAGTACTATTATATCCATCAGGGCCAGGGGCTTTGATGCTAGGGATTGAGAACATAGCCCTCTTAACCTCCTCCCGAGAAAAAAGAGAAGTCAGAGTAGAAGCTTGAGCAAAAGATACTGTTGGGTCCCTTAGGTTTTGAGTGATGACAAACCAATACAGGGAACAAGGCACTTAATTGTGAAAATAGTTGGTTTTGGGAACCAATAGATATAGTTGACTTATTGTCATGAAATCTAGAAAAACAATCATTGGATCTTTCACCCTTGTTCATTGCAAACAATTCATATTTAGACATAAGTAAATCAATTTTTGAGATCTTTTTACCTCGTTGGTTTCCCTCATAAGCAAGTCAAAGAGTATCCCAAATTCTTTTACACTGCTAGCCATCCAGAAATTCGGTTATACTCTGTCTCACCTATGGCTTGTTGAATATGACCATTGCTTTTTGCATCTTACTCAGCAACTTGTATCAGGCAGTCACCAATTCACTATCTTTCTTTGAGTTTGTTTCCTTAGAATCGAGAGTCTTCATGATTGTGTTTGACCATTTGTTTATCTACAGCCACACTAATAGATCATCCCATAGCACATTCTGATCTTGTCTTCCACCATGCATAGTTACTTCTGTTTGAACTTTGGTGTCTTGCTACCATAAACCAAGTGCACCTAACTCTTGAGTACTCATACTTGACTCTCTAGATGTTACTCTTGCAAAAGCATTGGCTCTGATACCATTGAAGGTTTTATGATACTCAAGAGGGGGGAAATTGAGTATTTCGTTCTATTTTCCAATTTTTCTTTCTTTGGACTTAGTATATGGAAAAGGGGGAAAAAAAAAAGCCATTAGGCTGGTTCCTGTGAGCAGCGGAATGATAAACAAAATAATAAAGGACAACAACAAAGTTTAACCGAGGTTCACCCAACTCTAGGGCTACGTCCTCCTACCCTATGTTCTTTTATTAATCTACCCGGAAAACAAAGAACAACTCACTCTACTGTTTTAACTATCGGGAAAGAGCAACCCCTCACGCACTGCACTCGAACTTCACACTCGTAAGTCCAACTTGTGTTTGAACTCACAAACACTCACACCCGGCCTCTCAACCCTCTGTTGAATCCTTCACAATATCAACTTTTTCTCTCATTTAAATTTTAAACTTCTAACAAGCTAATAAGAGAAGTTTATATGCTCGACTAATGCTGTGGTATGGCTTAAAGTAGGGTTCTTAAGCTTTTGTGTTTTCTCTCAAAAATAAGCTCTTTCATATCCGTGGAGAGATGTGTGGAATTTAGAAGTATAGTTGAGTATATAACACTTGTTGACCTAACCCAGTTCCTAAATCTCTCTCTACTTGCAGAGAAGCAAGATGAGAAAATTAAGAAAGTATTTAATCTTGTTCGATTTGATCAATAGATAAGAATCCGAACAAGATAGATACTGCCTAAAGGTTTGTAGAGGTAACATATATGTCACATCTATTTCAAGTTGCAAAAATATTTTTCAAAATATATCTTTTACAAAATATTTTAGAAAAGTTCTTTTCAAAACCGCAGCCATAATTCCACTCAAGGACACAGCTGGTTCCCCAGCCCTGGTTCCCTAAATGAGTATGTTATGAACTTTGTTCTAGTCTTGTACCAAAAATTTCATAAATGACTAAAACACTATAACAGCATTTCAAACCAAAACAATAAGTCATACAATAGAAAGCATCATTACATGATTTTCTAGATTTAAACATTTGACGAAGCATTCTTTTTTCTTTCATGTAATCTTCAGGACCTTGAAATCTTCCTTTGAATACTTCAATTTTGAGCAGCAACTTCTCTTCTTCGATGACTTCGAAGGATCTATATATTCAAGTCTTTGGAATCAGATCTATTACTGCACATGTTACATGGTTAAGAGGCATAAAGGTATTAGACTGTTTTTCAATATAACAGTCAAGGAACAAGCTCCTACTGGTCGCACCAAGTAATAGAGCTTTGTGTTTATTCAGTTGTTCCCTGTGTTAGCAAACATTAGTTTCAATTAATACCAAAATTAAGTATTAACTTGTCTGGGGAAAACACAGGTATCCTATAATAGC